>JASDQU010306965.1:3540-24520 GCA_032191745.1 Picea mariana | reverse complement strand
AGACATAATGCGATATCTTCTCCATATGGACTCCATTTGACAAAGTAAATATACCACCGGAATTAGCAAGACGAGACGGACGCAATGGCATAGGTTTTTTCATGTTCCAAGAACTTTCATTTTTTAGCATTTTTCAAGTCTTGTCAGGCTTCTGGATCTGATTTCGGATCACTTAACCATTCAATTAGTAGATCTTACAAAGGGGAAGGAGAAGCGGGAACATGTATGGTGTACCAAGTGTAGGAGTGAAGGCCACCATAAGGATAAATGCCTCGCTTTTGCGCAGTGTTTGGCAATTGGAGCACCGAATCCATTACCAGGAGGAGGATACTGTGAGATATGAAAGAACTGGGGAAATCATTCGACGCAGTGTCCATTACTATAGAAATACCAAAGTACGTCAACGAATTTATCTTGTAACTTTTGCAAGTCAGTAGGGCATGAAGAGAAGGATTGTCGCACATTCGATTTGATGAGAGAGCGCACTTAAGATATGTATAGAATTTAGGAGGAGAATGATGCAATAGAAGGAGGAGGTCCACATTATAATAGCCAAAAAGGCCTTAATCAAGGAATTTGAGGATTTGTCCGAGGTCAAGGCAGAGGAAATTTTGGCAGACGAGGTAGAGATCCAATAATCTCCTACAATTGTAATCAACCGGGACATTTAGCTTGTGACTACTCAAATTCTTGTACAACATGCACGTATTGTAGAGAACTAGATCATGCGATAGAATATTGTCCTCAACTACTTGAGAAGTGGGAGGAAAGAGGGAATCAAAATCAAAATTTGAATTAGAACGTCCAAAAGATACTAGTAGAGATACATGACAAAGGACTTAGAATAGTAGTTGTCACCCATAGATGAGCTAGAACAGGGGTTGATGCGATGAATGGAGGGAGAGAGGCGGATCAATCGGTGAAAAAATTAGCAGGGCCTATACCAATGTTTGACCCACAAAAAGAAGAAGAAACATAAGATATACTAGGACCGGATTCGATAGCATCGACATCATCTGCACCTCCTATGATTGATATGCCTCTAGCCTATGATCATACTATCTCATAACGTCCTCTTGAGAAGTTAATTACTTTAAGAGA
This sequence comes from Picea mariana, assembly GCA_032191745.1. Taxonomy (NCBI): domain Eukaryota; kingdom Viridiplantae; phylum Streptophyta; class Pinopsida; order Pinales; family Pinaceae; genus Picea; species Picea mariana. The sequence continues at coordinate 23,419 of JASDQU010306965.1, read as the reverse complement.
ATTTTTGAAAAGTTGCTTAGAATTGATGAAAGATGAAATTGCGATGAATGCATTATGTAAAATGATTGATCATTTTTCACAAGAGAGGGAATTTCCTACCACGCAGAGGATAGTGAATCAGGTATTGCGCAAAAAGAGGACCAATGGAGAGTTCAGACCAAGTGCGAAGATTGGATAATATGATGTAGAAAATATCACTTTAGACTTGGGTTCTGATGTAAATGTGTTACCAAAGAAAACACGGGAAATGATGGGAAAACCCAAGTTAATTTGGTCTCTCATCCAGTTGATATTGGAAAATCAACAAAAGATAATACCAATTGGTTGATTAGTAGGGATACCTATGAGTATAGATGGGGTGCACAGTGTAGAAAATTTTGAAATTGTCGATATCGTGGATGATAGCCAGCCATATCCAGCACTAATGGGGTTAGAGTGGGCCTTTGACAATCAAACAATTATTAATTTGAAGAGGAGAAAAATGATCTTTGAGGTCAGAGGCTTAAAATTTACCACGCCATTAGATCCGACAAAAGGAACAAGGTACATAGAGCCAACAAAGGGGAACGAAATTAAAAACTTGTATAATATGTTTGTGCGAAGGGATGACTATGTTAACCCCACTATAGATGGTGCACTAAGTTGGAGAAGAATTAGTTTGTATGCATCGGACTCAGAGGAAGGTATGGAACATTGGAAGCAGAGGATGCATGAATAATCCACCAAACCATTTGCTCGCATTACTCGATCAATGTGTTGGATTGGAACGGAGTTATGTGCCCCACCTAAGTATGATTGTTTAACTAATATGGAATATTTTGTAGATGTGTTTGAGTTAAAGAGACTCGAAGAACAAATATTATTGGCATTAGATGTATCCTTGAAAGCTACGCTATCCAAATGATGGGCTTCTCATAAAGAAGAAATAAAACGCTGGCAGCAGTGTAGAAGATTCATGCAAATCATATTTGTCACTGAGGTGGAATGGACTTCGCAGAAGTATGCAGGATTAACTGACCCGACAAAACACATTGCGTAGTGTAGAAACATATGAATTTCGACACTGAAGAAGGAATGGACACATATGTTCATACATACATTAGATACAATTCCAAATAATTGGTACCTAGAACTAGAAATGCGCATAGAAAAATCTGATTGGGACCATCTAATTGAAAGGTTTAAGGTGACATTTACTTTTTAACATGAATATCCATTACTAAATGCAGCCTTGCAGGCCATTAGAAACAATTTGTTTCCAGAAGAAGAGTCAATGAAGGTATTATCTGTCTGTAGTGCGCATAGAGCTTCTATGATTGTTCATGAATTATTGGAATGTTATAATGTTACTAAACAAGAACCAGATGAGGAACTGAGGGGGAACATGCAGTAGAAGGTTCAAATCTTGAATACGTTGCATAAACACAGCCAATAAAATCATGGAAGGTAAATATTAGAACAAAATAAAATACAAAGTTTGCGCAGATAGGTGGTTACTGGAATGATGAAATTGTGGAGAAGATTGCAGACTTACTACGTGAGTACCAAGATCTATTCCCAACCACGTTTTCAGAAATGAAGGGGATAGTTGGTGAGCTAGGAGAAATGAAGATCCCTTTGAAACCATATGCTAAGCTAGTAAGACAGAGACCCTACAGGCTCAATATGAAGTATAAAGAGAAGGTAAAGGCGAAGATAGACTGAATGTTAGAAGCAGAAATCATTGAACTAGTGGTGGAATTAGAATGGATAAGTCTTATGGTATTGCAGGATAAGATTTGTGTAGACCTAAAAAAGATAAATGATGCATGTCTGCATGATCCATTTCCAACATCATTCACAGAAAAAGTGATAGAAAATGTAGGAGGGCAGGAGGCTTATTCTTTCACAGATGGATTTTACAGGATACCACCATATAAGGATTGTGTAGGAAGACAAATATAAGACTACCTTTTCAATAGAATGGGGAAGCTATCAGTATACAATAATTCCTTTTGCACTGAAGAATGCACCGGCAATTTTCTCAAGAGTACTTGTCGCAACCTTTAAGAAGTTTATTCACAAGTTCCTTGAAGTTTACTTGGATTATTGGATTGTCTTTAGTCTATTGAAAGATCACATAGAAGTACTCAGGTTGATGTTGGATAGGTGTAGACAATGTTAGATCTCCTTGAATTTGAAGAAATGTATTTTCTTCATTCCTTTTGGAATCTTGTTAGGGCATGTGGTATGTAAGTAGGGATTATTAGTGGATCCTGCCAAGATTGCAATAATTTTGGATTTACAACCACCCACATCAATCAGGAAGTTGAGGGAAACCATGGGTCATATAGGATACTAAAACAAGTTAATTAAGGGTTATGCACATATTACAACACCTATGGAGAAGTTGTTGAAGAAATAAGCTAAGTTTTGGTGGAATGAGGATTTTCAGAAAGGTTTGGATACATCGAAGAAGAAGTTAGTAACTACACCAATTTTGATATTTCCAGATTGGGGAAAGGAATTTCATATTCATGTGGATGCATCATCCATAGCTTTAGGCACAGTATTATCTTAGCCAAGAGAAGGATACATAGACCATCCCATTTCATTTTCAAGAAGGAAACTGTCAACAAAAGCACATAGCTATACTACGAAAGAACAAGAAGGGTTAGCTATGGTATATGTGCTGCAGAAGTTTAGACACTACTTGTTGGGTTCTCATTTAAAAATGTACACAGACCATTTTTCACTGAGATGCTTAGTCAACAAGCCAATGTTGGGGGCAAGAGAATATGCAGATGGTTGTTGTTATTTCAGGAATATGATTTTGAGGTTGTTGTGAAATGAGGGAAGTTGAATGTAGGACCAAATCACTTATTGAGAATACTTTCAGGAGAAGAGGAAAGGAATCTAGATGACAGTTTGTTAGATGTTCAATTATTTGCAGTCAAAATGGTGGATGACTACTTGGTAGATATTGTGTCGTTTTTAAGTACACGAATGGCTTTGTCAAACATGACAGTTGCAAAGAAGAAATAATTAGTGGTTAAATCATAAGACTATCAGTTAATTGCTAGGAACCCATAAAATTTACATGCAGATGGGATATTACGACGATGTGTGGTAGAGCATGAAATACCAATCATATCATCAGAAGTGCATGAAGGTGTTGTGGGAGGACACTACACAGGTAAAGAAACCACGCATAAGATTTTGTGTGCAGGGATAGGGTGGCCCACACTTCACAAGGTTGCTAAAGAATACTATTAGACATGCGATATTTGTCAAAGGGTGGGAAATCCATATAGAAGGGATGATATTCACTTGAATCCATAGATTACACTGCAAGCATTTGATAAATGGGAAATAGACTTTGTTGGCTCTATCAACCCACCTACAATAAGATCTAGAGATAGGTATATAATCACTATGACAGAGTATTTGACCAGATGGGAAAAAGCAACACCAGTTATAGACTGTAGCACGGAGACTGTTGAGCGGTTCTTGTTTGAGAATGTAGTGACAAGGTTTGGATGCCCACACATTTTACTTAGTGACCAAGGAACACACTTCTTGAATAAGACAATTGCAACATTGACTAAGGAGTTTCTAATTCATCATAAGAGGAGAACATTGTATCACCCTTAGGAAAATGGGATAGTAGAAGCCTTTAATAAAATTTTGGAGAATGCACTAACAAATATATGCAACGTAGGGAGAGATGATTGGGACTTAAGAGTTCCTATAGTATTATGGGAATATAGGACCATGAGAAATTTTTTTACATGACATACACCTTTCAGTTTGGTATATGGGAAATAAGCATTAATGTCGATGGAGTTTATTGTTCCTAGTCTACGTGTTGTAGCAATCATTGATCTGTCAGGCTCTAGTGTAGTAGAGGAGAGATTGTCACAATTGTTACAACTTGACGAGGAATGATTTGTCGCATGATTCTATCAACAACTTCAGAAGGCATGGGAAAAAGCATGGCATGCTAGATATATCAAGAAGAAAAGACTCCAAGTAGGAGACTTAGTACTTTTATATGACAGCAGGTTCATGCAACACCCAGGGAAGTTTAGAATGCACTGGTTAGGTCCATATGTGATTAATTATGTGACAAAAGAAGGTGTTGTGCAGTTAGAAACATTGAATGGAGAATTCTTGGGAGGATTGATGAATGGAAGTCAGCTGAAAATCTACAGAGGTGGCCGACAACTTAGGCATTGATCTAAGTTGCGCAAGAACACATGTACCATAGTAGTTGTACTATAGTAGGAAATAAAGACATAGAAAAAGAAAGAAAAAAGTAGAAAATGGAAAAAGACATAAAAAGGGGAAAAATAAAAAGAAAAAAAAGCACATAGAAGAAGTGAGTGTCGTGAAGATGGATACAATTGTGTCAAGCGGGGAGATTACACGTAGAAGTGAGGAACTATACAATGAATGGCCAAATAAGACAAAGATACTACGCAGAACAGGACTGAAAGGACTGTTAAAAGCATTAAAGGGAGGAAACAACGATTAAAGAGTGATAATGACAAGTCATAAAGATGACACATAGCTATAAATGGAAAAATCCATGATGATGAATCCTGATTCAGATTCGAAACGTCGACGACGAAATGATACTAACTGTGGATTATCCGAAAAACACATGCGAAACTCCTCACCACTGAAAATTAAAAATGGAAAAATTCGTCGAGGATCATGATAGACTGGCGGTATGAGGAAAAAATACAATGAAGATATGGTAATAAAGTAGCATTAAATCAAGCATACATTACACCACTGGAGGATTAGACAGTTAATTCAAGTGCGAAGGGAGGAAGAAACCTGTCAAAGGGACACAAAATCCATGAGGGGTTGAAAAACATTGGTCAATTGGAGTTAAATGTGAGTAAGAGAGAGCCGAGAGAAGAGTTGCAGGGATTGGGAAGAACCACATAGCTGAAGTAGTGGTTTCCTACTAATCAGATTATAGAAATGACACCACCAAAGGAAGCAACCTCAGTACCAAAGAAAACATGAACAAGAGTGCAAACAATAGAACCATAGGTTGAGGAGACTCTGGGAGCATCATCATTGGAGCCAAGGTTTCCCCAAGACTACATTCCGTCAAGGAAGGATGATGCACCAGAAGTGACATTATAGAAGATTGCTAACTACCAATTGGTGACACCCGACATACCAGATAGGGTCATCATTGACGAGGACATGTTAGGGAAGGTGTCGCAAATCAATTATGTGGACCATGATATCACAGACATAGCGAAGTTCCCTGAACTTGTGACACACCAATACTTGGATCTAAGAATAGACCCAACAAAAAACCAGAGCATACATGTTCCCAAGGTATGGGCTAGAGGTTTGGAGTGAGCAAGCATACTCAACCCAGTCGACATCCCACAATCTGATAAGAGAAACAAGGTGAATGCATGTGTTAAGCTCCTCTTAATTTGCATGCATGGTGGCTATTTGTGGTTGGACAAACCAATATCAATAGACACAGACCTGATTATGAGGATCATTGGCTTACCATCATAAGGGGGAGATCCCACCCTACTGTTTTCCGACAAAAGAATGACAAAAATTTATCAGATTCCATGAGATAGAATTTTCGCAGAGTTAGAGGGGTGCAAGGGTTGGATGTGCCGAGCATATGTGACCCAACTGCCATAGTTGTGATGCAAGAATTAGCATGTAAGTTGCAACAGAAATGCAAGAAATACCAATAGCCAAAAAGAGTGATAGTTGCGACGGAGAAGTGTGTTGAATGTGTCTCAATGAGCTGGGCGCCCTTGTTATTAAACCAATTCCTTATCACCTGTGCAGAAGAACATAATAGAATCATGTAATTCCACTATCAATGGCTACTAATTTTTCTTGTGTTCATAGCATGGGAGGAGCCGAAGGATGCGTAGTTATTGGGTCTAAGAGGGAAGCCATGCTTTGAAAATAAGTATCAAAACTTCTAGTACACGAATAAAAAATGATGATAGACATACACCAACATGGATTTCTTTCTCTATGGTGAAAGGATTTGAAAGTGCATCAAGGATACACCCCCACATTTCATCACAACTGGTATATGGGTACTCCCCGATGCATAGTTCTAGGAAGAAAAAAATCATATCTATGTACAAGTAAAGAAGGACCCGAGAGAGGAATCGGTCCAGATGAAGTACACGATCACAAAAGAAGACATCCAACTGATCATGCAGGATTGGGATCCAGATTGGAAGGTTCCTTCGAATAGAATAGATATGGAGAACCCTGACAACGAAGAAGAAAAATAGGTAAATGATCAAGGAAATGGACAAGGTAATGATGTATATGATGCGCAAAACACAGTCCCAAAAGTAGGCAATGCACTGTAGACAGTCCCAAAAGAAGGAGGGAAAAGAAAAGACAAGGGTAAGGGGCCCACCTCATCTACGTGAAATAATATGAAAGTGCACAATGAACCAACCATCTATACCTTGACCGATGATGACATCCACATGATTGGTTACCAAGTAAGGAATTCCATGGAGGAGGCAGTCCAATAGGTGTCATGGCTACAGGAAGAGTTGAACAAGAAGGTGCAAGAGAAACTAATGGCATTGTAGCAATGGTTGGAGGTGGTGAGCCTAGTGATAGAGAGAAGATCCAATGAAGGCCAACTAGAAAGCATGACTAAAGAAGAAAGGGAAACCAATTCACATATTCCAAAGATATAAGCAGGGCACATAGTTTTAAAGATCTCCCCAGATGCCATTGAGTCCACCATGCAAGAAATGAAGGATCAGGTGCAAGAACTAAGTCATATCGACTTAGTCATTTCTCGGATGACCAAAAAATTACTACATGTCTTGCAAATGGGTATCACATAGGAAATCCAGTTACATGTAGAGTCAACATCAAGTGAGTTGGATAAGGCGACGACGGACAAGGAAACACTGCAACAAGATTATACAACTGCTTTATAGGAAAAGAGTGAGGCTGAGGAAAAGGCTAAGAGAATATTGAAAGAGAAGGATGAGGCTGAGTAAAAGGCCAAGATAATATTGAAAGAGAAGGACAAGGCTGAGCAACAATCAGAGTGAATACAATAGGCCATACAAAAACTTTACAAGGAGATTTTATAGGTGTCAATGGTGGTAGAAGCCACACTTGAAGAAAAACTCTAAAAAATTAGTGAAGTCATTAAAGGATTCCACACCAGGATCAAAGACTTGGAATCATGCACCATACCAAGGACACCACCTGAGGAAAAGGAGCAAAGGGAAAGAAAATGATAACATCGGTGGAAAATGTTAAGAGTCTATATGAGGAGTGTGAAAATCTATTTGAAGAGAGAATGCATATTTGGACAAAGATGACAGAGGATCCAGAGATGCAGGTCATCGAAGAAAGAATAAGGAATGCACAGGAAAAGACACAGAAGGCCTCAGAGAAAATCAATACGCTTCCACCAACTAAGCGAATAGTGGCCATCCTAGAAAATAGACAGTCATACAATGAGACAGAAAAGATAAGGGATGAGCAGAAGGCTCTTCAACAACGATTTCTACCCCTGCATGATGAAGCACTCAGAGTGATAGGGGCATTGGTAGCTACATAGGGCATGATAAAGAAAGCAAACAACACATGACAATGAGGAGAAGCTCATGACCCTAACTATGTAAGTTGTAGAGGAACTTTTGGATAAATAAATAGGGGTAAAGAAAGAAGTTGTGACAACAAGGGAAACCCTCCAAAACTTCATGGACGTGTGGAGGAGTGCAACACAATAGGCCTGAGTGGCTTAGGATGAGCCACAGGTGACTGTTGGGGGCCTGTTGGATAGGTAGTTCAAAGAACTAAGTTTTGAGGGAGACGCAAAAGAAGGAAGACCAGCAGTTAGACATGCAAAAGCATATATGCATGCAAAAGTAGGAAAGACAACAGTTACAAATGAAAAAGAAACATGCAAGCGCAAAGGTAGGAAAAGTATGCCGGAACAATGATTTTTCATGAGTTGTAATGAGTCATCATGAGTTGTCATATGGTTTTTGGATAAGAGAGTAGGGTTTTGAGCCCTAAATTATATGTATAAATATGTAATGGGTCAAGAAGAATAAGGTTGGTTGTTGGAATTGTTGATGGGATGAGAGATTAGATTGTTGAAGTTGAGTGGATAGGCTAAGAATGAGAGAGAGTCTATGTCTAAAGGTTTATGAGAGATGATTATAGAGAGAGGCTTTCACTACAGAGCGACTAGGAGGGATGGGGAATGATATCATGATGTATTCATTGTAATCATAGTACACAATCCCAAGTTGATTGAAAGAAAGAATAATAAATAAGCCAATCGTTGTGGACGTAGCCCAAGGATTGGGTGAACCAGGTTAAACCCTGTGTCTAAATGCGACTTTCATGTGATTGTTCATGGATGTATGCTTATGCATGATTAGATCTAGCTCTGTTTATTTTATGATTGATGCACAGTAATTATGAATATATTAGTGAATGGTCTATGTCACAGTATGCATTATAATGGTGTTGTGTAACTTAATTTGCTAATTAATCAAGGGATGAGAGACACTGAATATWGCRTAYGRGGTATAAAAATAWGAATGAACATATTKATGGCCTCACATCTCCTCATCCATGTAGAAATTTGGTTCCTCTAGTCCTAGTAGATACATCGGGTGAGACTTCACTTGCATGTAGGTGATGTCGAAAGCATCAGTATCTAAATGGTTTTGTTGGTTAGATAACTTGAGCCTAGGGTCTTATAACTGCGTGCCAACAACCTCAAACCATTGATCGATGAATTCAAGAAATTATGGGAAGGGATACATGTATATGATGTATCAAGACCCATCCCAATGGAGAGGCCATTTACATTGTATGGCATATGTGCGTACACCACACACAATTATCTAGGACTAAGAGTTTTCTTTGGTAAGCATGTTCATCGATTTGTTTATATCTGTAATTTTATTTGGCATACTTCATTTGGTGCAACTATATTTTTGACACTAACATGCTATAAAGGCTAGGTGGTCCAATGACCTACAAAAGCTAGTGTATGACTGTTTGAGGGTATTCTTCCCAGAAGACCACCCTTATAGAAGAGTTGCATCTGCTTTCAATGGTAAACTAGAGAGAACTCGGAGACCTATAATAGTGACATTGACATATTGGAGTAGGTCATATGACACAAAGAAGGACAAGGAAATGGAAAAATTCTTTGATTCAAATGGGGAACCTATGTTCGATGATCTTGAATTTTTTGACACCTGTGTTGAGAAAATGCTCATTGGGATGAAAAGGAAATTTGTATTTTATGAGATCCATATTGGGAGCATCTTAAGATTTCCCACTTACTAGATCCCATGCATTTATTAAAAAATGTTTCATCTTCTTTATGGAGGCACATATCATGGAATAAAAGTGACACATTGGCTATTAGGAGATATCTTATTGCTTCAAATACTAAAAAGAGACATTGGCCAAGAAATGAAACTAGAGGAGAGGTTGGTCCATCTTGGTATTTTAAAGAAGGTGATGTCTCATGGATTTTGAAGAAATATGATATTTCTATGGCGAAGGATGTTATATTAGGTCTGAAGGCACCTTCTTTATATGGGTCGACTCTATGACGTTGCTTCACTATATATTGGAATTTTTCAAGGTTGAAATCACATGACCATTTGAACCTTCTAAGGGTATGTGTTGAAAACGAAATTCTTATTCTATACCGATGTTGGTAAAAATATGTTACACACTCATAGTTTTGTGGAAATTAATGATGTGTGTGTTTATTTTGTAGTTTTATTATTCTTTGCTCATGTGTGGTTGTGTGAACCATGACTTTGCCCAGGACCTTTGACATGCCATATAAAAATTATTCACATTTTTACATTGGATCACATCAAGGGAGATTCATATGGCTAGCAATCCACAATCACTACAACAAATCCCTGTGATTTGCTCCCTTTTTTTCTTCCAAAGATTGTTTTAGTGTATTTTTCTACAATGTTTTGAAAAACTCGGTCGTATTTATCAGGATGGCGCTATTTATGGTGTTTTTTGCACCGACCAAAACATGTAAGTGATAAATTAGGTGATAATAGGACCATAAATAACGCCAGATTTAGTGTCGAAAAAAACATAGGATTTAGCGTCGGATTTAGTGTCGAATGTTCCTAAATAGTTAATTAGTTGAGGTTTTGGGGGTTAAGTGGATAGGGGCTTTAAGGATTATGGGATTTATGTATTTGGGGTATAATGATTGTTGTGGGTGGGAAATCCCTCCTACGGACTTAGCATTTAAGGGCTCTAATCCTACATGCAGAAAATGACCATTCAAGAGGATTCTACTTTTCCTATTCTCCTAGCACTAAACCCCACAATCATGCAATACAAAGGTGTAAACAAGATTTGGTAACTCTACCTTAAATCCTTTGTTTGATGTCGATCCCTTTGTTTTCTCTTGCTCTTCGATTGCAAGCCTCCTCCTAAAGATGACCTGCATTCACACATGCACAAACAAAGAGCTACAAACATGCATTTCATAAACTAATTGCTGGGTTAGTGGTGACAATATCATAAAATAAACATTCAACTTGAACACATGATATGGTGGGATGGGAAAAGTATTCCTTTTTGTATTAATCTTCACAAGAGTAAACTTACAATATGTGGTTGGCATTGCTCCTCGAAACTGGTCCTAGGCTCCTCTTCAACTGTCCTCCATCTGCGTTTCTCTATACTTCTCTTTGCACAAGGATGGCTAAAGTTTGGGACAAAGGGAATGCCAAATTGGGTAGATTTTCTTTACTATGATTTTCCTCCTTTCAAATGGGACCCCTACCCCTTCTTTTATGGGCTAGAAAGGGCTAGATCTTTGGTCGAATGACCGGCCATGCATGATTGAAAGGTTTAGTTAACTTACCCAAAGTTGTGTGTTCCATCGACAACTTTCCTTTTTTCGTGCTTTTGTAGGTACACGCGGGCTGTAGTGAGTCATCTAGCATGTACACGCATGCAGTAGTGGAGCAGGGCATGTGGGCATTTAAAAAGGGTGTTTTTAAGAAGAGTTGTTCAGTAATGGCTTGGCAAAGAAGGAATATGAGATGGCCTGATGCCAGGTAAGCATGGTTGGTGAAAATTAGGGTTATAACAGATACCCCCTAATGTGTGAGGTCAGAAGAGCATCTGATGGATGAAATACATTATCAATCTTCACCAATGTACCGAACGAGTGAGCCCAAGAACCAGAAATCAAGAGGTGCCATCTGCAAAATAACAATTGTCTCACCAAGGCAGGTATACCCATGCTCGGGATAAATAAAACCATGGCTGCCAATCAAATACACTGCAGATCCATGTCATATAACTATATAAAGTGTAGACATGAGAAATACACAATGGATCTACATCTCAAAATCAAAAAAAGATATACATGTGTAGTATCCATATTCTAGAAGCTAATAAGGCCTGATGGCTAGAGGTGAGGTCTTCAGAGCTCGAGCAACAACTTCAAAATCTTCAAAAATCAGGTAGGAGTGTAATATGAGTGTATAAATTCACTATCCAGAGGTCTTCGACGGCTCGTCAAGTATGGACTAGAGGATCTTGATGATCAAACTGAAGGCTTCATTGATTTCGAACAAAGACTTGATTGAACTTTTGAGATGGCCGGGCATGAGGGCAAGAGAAAAAATGCAGAGGGGCTGACTTAGGATTGGTAAAAAATTCCCGTAGACAATAGCATGACAAATGATGAGACTTGGGCAACATGGCATTGACATAAGTTCACGATGAAGGAGGCAATGCAAAATCTCCATATGTTTGGAAGAATAACCAAACGGAGGAGGACACAACTCTATGTAGCGAGAACAACTTCCTAAGGTCATATTAAATCCCAAATCTTGATGAACAAATAGAAGGATGTGCTTTGTCCAAGGGCGAATCATTGTGCTGCCAATAAAAAGAAAATACTTTTCCCTTCCTCTTTTTGGGGTATATTTGATTTTTTTTGTCTTTTTCAATAATTGTGAAAAAATAATAAAAGAATGCTATGTTACAATGGAGGCATGAGTGTCGCAAACATACTAGTTCTTGGTGCAAGGACAAGACTGATGTTCAAAGCAAGGACACTTGGAAAAATCCCTCCAGGGGTCAAGGTGTCAAGACGCAAAGACAAAGTGCTACATGACTTGCGTTATAAGGCATGCTTCAGATGGTTCATTTGAGAGAAACATGGAGCCAACATTAGGCCAAACACACAGGAATGCAATTGTGGTTAACAAGACACAATGATAACGTCCTTTGATGTAAGTTTAACGAGCTCAGAGAAGGTAAGCTCAGTCATTTTTCATGTTTATAGAGTCTGAAAAAAATGTAGAAGGAGACTCCACTGTGGTACCTTTTTCGAAAGTTGTCGAGTCGGTTCGAAAAAGGGGTAAATTAGAAGCGAAAAGATGTCTATTCAAAACCCTTTTAATGAGTGTGATAAAGACAAGATCACTTGGCCATTTTTTCATTTTTAAGGAGTCTGAAAAAAGCTTAACTATGGACTCCGTCAGGAATGTTCTTCTGGACCAGTTTAATGAGTGTGAAAGAATAATGTCACCGACGATCTTTTCAATTTTAGGGAGTCTGAAAAGAGATTAACTATGGACTCCATAGGGGTTTCTTTTTCATAAATTTAGTCGCTCAAGCCTGAAAAAGGGTTAAAATTATACCTGATAATACTCTTCTAGATAACTGAGGCCCATAGAGTATACCTTTGTCCGTACAGTTGACAATCTGGACCAAAAAAGGGGTAAACTACCTCTGGACAGATGTGACTTCAAATTTTAGTTTAGCGAGTGTGAATGTCAACAAGATCACTCATAAATCTTTTCATGCATTATGAGTGATACCAAGAAAAAACGTCGCATAATTCCTTAAATATATCTGTGTAGATTCAAGTCTCTTCGGGGGAACAGTGAGCTTCGACGAAAACATTCTCCACGACGCCAAGGGTTTTGGAGATATTAATAGGTATAGCTTCAACAATGGTTTCCATATTACCCTTGGCGTAAACAACATGCGTAGCCAAGGGATTGATAGGATAAGACCTATCTCCAGCCATAGTCGAAGTGAATTCCCCTGCTTCAATTCTACTTAACTCTGGGAGAAAGTAAGATTTGTGATGGAGATCGTCCTAGGGTTTGTCTAGACTAGTCATTGCTTCAATGATTACTTCAAATAAGGGCAAGACTAAGTCTAAAGAATCTGTATTAGAGAGTGAACCTTGAGCCTAAATAGGCTCTAGAATCAGATCTAACTCTTGTGTGGGAGTCGGATCGGGGTCGACAGAAGCTTGCTGGACTAAAGAGTATGCCACTTCTACCACAGACAAGGGCATGGACATACCATGGTCCCCTGTCCCTTCCATTGTAGCTGATGGGGAAGGAAGAATCCACATATCGTTGAAGTAAGTCGTGCGAAACGATGAAATTTGGAAAATCTCAACCTTATGGTGGTATGATATGAGCTTAACATCGCCTTGAGGAGGTGGGTAATTGAAAGTACCCATCAAAGGTGGGCACAAACAAACCCCTATGTTGACGATGTCGGGTTGAGGGTTATCAATCATTGGGACCATGGATGCCCCTAATGAAGGGTCAGGATGGGAGAATGACAATTGATCAATGGTCACGATCCAGCCCTCCTGTGGAAACAACAAGACCCGAAAAATTGTAGCTACCACTGCTTGCATGGCATAGGTCCAACTCCTTCCTAACAAGATATTGTAGTCAAGAGACGCATCGAATACTTCAACCTCGACGCACACTATCTTCCCTCCTAATTGCATGGGAAAGGAGGGGATGATGCCATGCGGTCAGAACGAACAACCATCGAAAGTGGTTAGAAGTGTAGGTGACGGAGACAAAGCAGGCTGGCCAATGGCCTTCCAACATGCAAATACATTACACATGTTGAGGTGCCCTCATAAACCACCATATGGAAAATGTTCCAAGTAAAAATTTTCGTGGTGTAAGCCACTACTATCTGGAATGCTACGTGGTAAGGAAGACAAGGTTTTAAGTCAGTCGTATCAAGCATGATTGTACCCTGATTACAAGTCTCGGTGGATCCTAAAGCAACTAACAAAGCCTTTCTCTGAGAAGGGTAGCTCTGGAGGACTTCCAAAGCCGACATTGCACAAGGGGTTTGCGAAAAATCCTCCACCACAGAGTAATTATGTGCAACCCTTACATTTGGGTATGAGAAGCTTTCTTGAATGCACCTTTTGGGATGCATGTCATGGTTTTGCCCAATGTCTTATCGATCTACAGAGGAAGAGATGGGATTTCAACTTCTTTACCTTTCTCATAGGTACTTGTCTTACTGTAGTCATGTGCTCTAGTTGATATGTAGGCATCACCTTTCACCATATACACATTCGTGGATGCAGGATTATTCGCAGGCAGAGGGGGTCCTTGACTGCCCCCTTTTGTGCTTGTAGAGGCTTGGGTTATATTTTCCCCATGTTAAAATGGGTTCGTTAACATGCAAGGTTGCTACTGTGATAATAAATTTTGGGCCTCCACAATCCGAGGGCACTAATGAGTCGAGTGGTCTTTCGTGCATAGGTTACACAGATACTTTGCTTTCATTTTTTCAGTGTTTTCCCCACTATCATTATTAGTGGGTTTCTTATCCCCCTTACCCTTATTACGTTGTTTCTTCTTTCCATTAGGCTGTTGGGTGGCCTTTGGATTTATCGATTTCACACTGTGTACATTCGACGTTTGGGTAGGGGGAGCAGTCAGAACAGTGGTCTGGTTGGTCGTTATGTGTTGTATAGACAGTTGTTGCAATTGTTTTGTCAGTTGTTCAGCGGGATTTTCTTGCGCTGAACCCACAATACCATTGGCATGTGGTCTAACTCTCTGTCTGGTTTTATCAAGTATGGATTGTGGCGCATCCGACAAGATTTCGTACAGTAGACCAAACTGAGAATAAATTAGATCAAGCTATTGAGCTCTCATGATTGCATATTCTTCGGAAAACACTCTTGACATTGCGACGTCTTTGGATAAATGTGAGACCAAATACTTTAGGAACCACTCAAGTAGGAATGTTGGTGGGACTGGCACCTTAATCAAACTCTTTCGATGTCTCCATTCTTGGATGTGATCAGAGATATGGTCTGCCTTTGTCTGTTTGAAATTGGCTAGCAATTTTGTGCCGGCGTCACATCTCATAGGTAGTTGGAAATGGTTTAGGAAAGCCATTGCCAATTCGCCGAAGGAAGAGTATCTTGAGCGATCGAGCTCAATGTACCATTTCGCAGCACTCCCAATGAGAGTGCATTGAAACAATCGCAACTGCACGAAGTCATCTTTCAACAAATTAGATGAGCACCAAAGGTGAAAGGTAGTCACATGATCTCCTGGATCTTCGTCAGGTTTGGCCTTGAACTTTGGTATGTCCGAAGGAAACTTCGTTGGCATAGGGGGCCAACGCGGATCATGACAGATAGGGTCATTCAACATCCTTGATAAGTTTGGAAAATGCAAGGTTGCTAGGAAAGGTAGTTTGGGTTGTTGGTGATAACCATGGAAAAAGGGACCTGCAGTTTGACTGGCACTAGGTTGCCAGGAAAAGTTGGGTTGTTGTCCAGGGTTCTGGTAAAAACCATGGTCCTGACTAGCATACGGATTGTGTGTTTGGGGAGACATCATCGGCTGATTCCCGAAATAGGATGTAGACGGTTGGGCATGCATTACATTCTAAGGAATTTAGGAAGGGTTGCCCGATTTCGACCCCATGGGCATAGGTCCTGCACCTTGCCCAGGGTTCCATTGGTTGTGAAAGGATTTTCCCCTGATCAACATTCCTAACGAGGGAACTGATCCCTGCCAAGAGTTCCAAGGTCTTGGTGTGGAGGAATTTCCTCGGCTTGCCCCCTGTGTAGGAATAGTACCCTGCATAGGATTAGATTGTCCGTAACCAGGGTTTCCCCTAGTCGGGAAAGTAGCTGACATGAAAGAGTTGTTACCAAAAACACACTAGGGCTTTCTATTCGTTCAAAAACAACACACACTAGAAAAAGTCCCTACGAGATGAAACAAGCAATCACTAAAACTAGTTGGAAGAACAGTTACAACAACCAACACTAGAGAAAATTATTGGTGCATGTGTAACTTGAAAATGGAAGCGCCCTCTAGGTATACTCTACAAAGCACGGCCCGATGTCTGTCCTAGGTATCGCATTATACCCCCGCAGTCACCTATGTATGTCACTAGAAAGATAGGCAACTAGGTTTCCAGCGCACAAACAGTCACCAGGTGGGTACAGTCGACAGTCAGGTAGACCACAATGAGCAGGGTATCAAGCCCAAAACCTATCAAGGGAATTGAAAGCAAGTGGTCCAGAAGAAAAATGAGGACATTGAATGGATTCGAGACCCACGAAACTCCGTGGAAAATGCAATCGACGGAATCCCAAGACAAGCCCTCTATATGTGTTCTCCACTACAATTGGTCTGGCTTTGGAGGGGTTATCTCTGCTACCTTTCCACACGCGACCTCGTGTTTAGCCCCTGTGTTAGAGGGGGGTCCTAGATAAATTTCATGATATTGGACTTTTAACACTCCCTAGCACAGACTCTTATGTATGTTTTGCAGCCTTGAAGAGTTTCCTCTCCAACCTAAATCAAGGCTCTAGCCTAGACTAGTTGATGGACCCTACAAACATAAAGTCTGGTTGATTTTAATTAATCGTTAATTTTTATGGCTTGTCTTAAGTAAAAGGTTATGAAAGTGAAACTAGTGATGTTTTGAGAGATGAAAAGAAAAGATAAACAGAAAGCTGGAAACTAAATAACTTCTTCTTGACAAATTCAAATTTTCACTTTTAAATTCTTTAACCTTCTTTCAAAATAATTTTTTCTAAGATCTTTGAACAACAAACTCAAAACAGGATTTTGCTTGACTACGAGCTACTTATGTCCTAAGTAAACAACCAACAACCTATGAAAGAAAAAAAAAAATTGGTTACTAATGCAAACCAACAACTATTTGACCAAACCAAGAACTAAAAGTTTTTTTTTATTATTATTTTAATGCTCACAAAGAAAAAAGGAAAAATGACGACAAGTAAAGATCAAGAAAACTTCTGGCCTAAGAAAAAATCACAAAGAGTCACTAAAAATAACACAGAAGCAGGCTAAAATGGACTCTCACACTTGTCTAAAAACCCTATGAAAGAAAAATTTTGAGGAAAAATTCTTAATGAAAAAGAAATCTATTGTTGTGATCAAACCTAAGCTACTGACCGCTATGACAAAGACCAAGAAACCTGACAGGTATAAATCTTGACAAAGAAAAGGATGATTGCCTCTCTTTAAACAAAAATTTTCTCAATAGGCACGATGCTGACAATTCAACAGCCAGCATGTGCATGCAAGCTATGTAAAGTTAGGGCGCATGTACATGCATGTAGACCTTATGCAAGTCGCGTGTACTTATGAAACTCTTCAAAAATGAAAATACAAGCAATCAAGCAATGGCAGAGACCCATGGTATTAAGAACTAGAACCTCTTGAAGACTCAGAAACTTACTTTGATAGAAAAAAGAAAATAATTCAAGGAAAATTTCATAGAATAAAACTAATCGAAGGTGGGACCTAAGCTATAAACTGCAAAAATAGAGACTAGAATGAGTTCCTGAAAACCCCTGAGAAGGATCACTTCTAACAGGGGAGAGGATGACTGCCTCTCTAAAAGAAATTTTCTGAAATCATACACGTGACTGACACTTCATCAACTAGCGTGTGCATGCGGGCTGAAGGAAGATAGGGTGCAGGTACATGCATGGAATCCTTTTATAGGCCGCGTGTACCTCTGTGACTCTCATAAGAGAAAATGCAATCAAGCAAAGAAAGCAGGGAGAACTGGTATGGAAGACCAGAATCCTTGCTAGCTCATACTTTTGCAGAAACTCTAAAAACAAGTAATGAAACAATTTTTTAAAAAAATACCCAAAAAGGACTCCCAAAAAACCCTAGAGATCCCCAATATGGTTGCCAATTATGTTGTGGGTGGGAAATCCATCCTACAGACTTAGCATCTAAGGGCTCTAATCATGCATGCAGAAAATGACCATTCAAAAGGCTTCTACTTTTCCTATTCTCCCAGCACTAAACCCCACATTCATGCAATACAAAGGTGTAAACAAGATTTGGTAACTCTACCTTAAATCCTTCATTTGATGTCGATCAATTTTTTTTCTCTCTCTTTTGAATTGCACGCCTCCTCCTAAAGTTGACCTGCATTCACACATGCAAAAACAGAGAGCTACAAACATGCATTTCATAACCTAATTGTTGGGTTAGTGGTGACAATATCATAAAATAAACATTCAACTTGAACACATGATATGGTGGGACAAGAAAAGTATTCCTTTTTGTATTAATCTTCACAAGAGTAAACTTACAATATGTGGTTGGCACTGCTCCTCGAAACTGGTCCTGGGCTCCTCTTCAACAATCCTCCAACTGCTTTGCTCTATACTTCTCTTTTCACAAGGATGGTGGCCGCCCCTACTCTCTAAAGCTTGCCACCCCTACCATCAAAAAGCATAACATATCTTTCCGTCGATACTGGAGACTTGAGAGGCACCATGATCTTCCTCCATTCCTCCTCAAACATCAGAAGAGGCATGGCCAACGATAGAAAAAAAATCCTCACTGCTGAGAAGCTGAATCTTCAAAACTTCAAACTCAGGCTGAAGGCCTGCAAGAAAGTGGAATACTTTCTATCTGCTCACATACTGCTCAACTGATGCTCGAGAGTTGCTAGTACACTTGGAGAGGGGATTGTAGTGGCTCAATTCCTCCAACCTTCATAGGGATGAAGAAAGTAAGTGTCATTTAAGGACCTCCCTAGGTCCATCCTGGGTTGACTTCGCGTTAGAAGGG
This sequence comes from Picea mariana, assembly GCA_032191745.1. Classification (NCBI taxonomy): domain Eukaryota; kingdom Viridiplantae; phylum Streptophyta; class Pinopsida; order Pinales; family Pinaceae; genus Picea; species Picea mariana. The sequence goes on along the minus strand of JASDQU010306965.1, from coordinate 4,475 downwards.
TTGATCAGGACCTTATTGGCTGGGTTGATCAGGACCTTGGTATTTATTGGTTAGCATGAATATGTGTTTGTTGCTACATTACAGAGCCTTTATGGTTGATGAAGAGTAGGTGGCAGTATAAGCTTAGGCAGAGCAGTTAGAAGTTGAGGCGGAGAAAGAAAGTCTATGGCTTTGAGCAGGGAGATATCTTGGAAGAGAGATTTGATCCCAATATCAAGATAGATATTTCATTGAATTTTTTCCCATTGATTTCATCCTCTTTACTTACCTAAACAAAGTGAAGGTAAAAGATAACCTCGGGATTCTCCAAATCAAGATGAAAGAAAGATTCTAGTTATATTATTTAAGTATCCATCCAAGCAAGATTCTATGTATCCATCCAATCACAAGATTCCCCAAAGGATAGATTCCCTAATGGATAGATTCTCCTCTTTCTTGGAAGGTTATCCCCTTCCTTTGTCCCAGTCCTTGGCTCTACCCCAACTGCTTGCTCTGCATCTGTACCTGGGTTTGAATCATTACGAGGTGGTTAAACGACTTATTATGTTATTGAATTAGATAATGTTACTAATAGAGGGTATGCAATATGTAATAACATATTGCATGCAATAGGTAATTACATATTGCATGCAATATGTTATAACATATTGCATGAAATATGTAATTACATATTGCATGCAATATGTTATAACATATTGCAATTACATATTGCATTGCATGCAATATGTAATTACATATTGCATTGCATGCAATATGTTATAACATATTGCATGCAATATGTAAATGCAATATGTTATAACATATTGCATGCAATATGTAAATGCAATATGTTATAACATATTGCATGCAATATGTAAATGCAATATGTTATAACATATTGCATGCAATATGTAATTACATATTGCATGCAATATGTTATAACATATTGCATGCAA
>JASDQU010306964.1:168942-190447 GCA_032191745.1 Picea mariana | reverse complement strand
AGTGGCGCATTTGCATCAATTGGACCTTTATAATCCCTATGGCTTGATTTCAGAGATGTTTGATTTTTCGGTCCAGAATGCATACCGAATGCACTTGAAAAGCACCTTCTTGCTCCACCTGAATCACATTCCATTCAATAACATGATTAGCATCAGGTATATACTTCTTGTGTAATGATACATGGAATACATTATTAACATACATAGAGGCAGGAAATGCAATCATATAAGCTACTAGACCAATCCTCTCTAAGATTTCAAACGACCCACATTAGCGATCTGCCAACTTTGAACAATTTTCCAACTTCAGGGAACTTCTGTTGGATTTCACTTTCAAGAATACATGATCACCCACTTTAAATTCCCTGTGATTTCTTCCCTTATCAGCATAACGTTTCTGCCTATCTTGGGAAGCCTTTAAATTTTGTTTTATTTTTATCATTTTCTCCTCCATTTCCCTCAGAAAATCTGGTCCAACCACTGCTCTGTTTGCTGGGTTATCCCAGCTTACTAGTGTGTTTCACTTTCTGCCATAAAGTGCCTCAAATGGGATCATCTTTAGAGATGTTTGGTACCCAATGTTATAAGCAAACTCTACCAAGTGTAGGTAGTCTTCCCATTTTGATGGTTTATCCATCACATACATTCTTAACATGTCCTCAATCACTTGATTCACCCTCTTTGTTTGTCCATCTGATTTTGGATGATAAGTTGTACTGAAATTCAAATTTGTTCCAAATCTGTTAAATAATCCTTTCCAAAATTTTGAGATAAATTTTGGATCTCTATCAAACACAATTGTCTTGGGCATGCCATGTATTCGAGCAATTTCTTTCATAAAAACATCAACAATGTTCGCTTCCTTGTGAGTGAGCTTAACTGGAATAAAATGGGAAGCTTTAGTAAGCTTATCCACCACTACCATGATAGAATCATGTTGCTTGTTTGTTCTGGGAAGTTTAGTGATGAAATCCATGGTTACAACTTCCCATTTCCACTCAAGAATGGGTAATGTCTATAGCAAACCAGCTGGGTGTCTATGCTCAGCCTTTACCTTTTGACATTCCAAACATCTGGCAATAAAATCAACAACCTCTTTCTTCATGCCTGGCCAATAATATTGGCTCTTGACAACTGCAATAGTTTTCTGATATCCTGGGTGCCCAACATAAGGTACATTATGAATTTCTCTCAATATCATATTTTTCAATTCCTGATAATTTGGTACATAAATTATGCCCCTGTACATGAGAATTTCATTAATATCTAGCTTATATTCCTCAATTTTCTGCTGCAAAATACCTTGCTGTAATTTTGCCACTAATTCCTTGTATTGCAAATCTGATTTTGTAGCCTCTGTAATTCTGTCTTTCAAATCTGATTGGTACATGCTAATGGTTGTAGCATGCATTTCATGCACTCTTCTACTGAGTGCATCAACCACTTTGTTCTCTTTCCCTTTGATATGCTTTATATCAAAGTCATATTCACTTAGAAATTCTAACCATCTTCTTTGCCTAGCATTTAGAGTTGGATGATCAAATAAATATTTCAGACCATTATGGTCTATTCTTAGCTCAGATCTTTTCCCCATGAGGTAGTGTCTCCATTTTCTCAAGGCATGCACTATGGATGCCATCTCCAAATCATGAGTGGCATAGTGTCTTTCAGGCTCCTTCAACTTTCTTGATTCATAACATATAACAAACCCATTTTGACCGAGGACTCCACCAAGTCCCTCTTTACATGCATCTGTGCATACAATGAAGTCTTCATTTGGGTCTGCAATCCTTAGTATTGGAGCACTTGTTAATAATTGTTTAAAGTGTTGGAAACTCTTTTCACAATCCAATGTCCATTGAAACTTCACACCCTTTCTTTGCAAGGAAGTGATTGGGTGTGCAATCTTTGAGAATCCTTCAATAAATCTCCTATAGTAGCCTACAAGACCCATGAATGATCTGACCTCTGTAACATTCTTTGGCGCTGACCATTCTCTAATGTCTTCTATATTCTTAAGATCCACTACTATCCCATCCTTTGAAATAATATGCCCCAAATAATGAATTTGCTTCTGATAAAATGAGAACTTGCTCAACTTGGCATACAACTAATGCTCCCTTAACAATTGCAACACCATTCTCAAATGAGAGATTAGATTGAGATTAACTTGAAGTCTTAGAAGGGGATTCTTAGATTTGATTTGTATTCTTTCATTTGTCATGCTTTCATGATTTGTCATTTGATTCTTGTAATGTAATTTGAGATAAAATTATTGTGTGAGCTCACATATGTCTTTTTTCATTCAACTCTTCACATGTTGTATTGCTTTCCTAGATTAATTTCCTACTTTCCTAGTTAGTCTTTCAATGCTTTCCTAGATTAATTTCATTTCAGCAATTTAGATTCAATTACTTCTACTTCAGTCCTGCATATATAGTGTGTGTTCTTTGTAATCCTACGAACCTCAGATTAACAAATTAAATAGTTGGGCAAGTACTACAATGGAATTAAATGACAATATTTTCACCTAACATTTTGGCGCCATTGTCAGGGATCGAACCTGGGTCACCCATGTGACAAGTGGGAATACTCACCACTATACTACAATGACGCCAAGCTCCCAAGCTAACTAGACAACACTTATTCTAACCAACAACATGATGAAGAAGTCACTATGATTCAACAAGCTAACCAGACACACCAACACAAAATGGCTATGGATATAGGTTCAGGTACAATCATGAAGATACGAAAAATATCTCAATGGATGTGTGCATGCTCATGGATGATTGAATGAATGACTGAAAATGATGGACAAGATGATGGATAGAATGATGGAAAAGATGGGAAAATGAACTAAGTCCCAACAATATGTATGCATGTCCCCAACTTGACACTTGTCATGTTGGGAGATACTTTGGCCCCACTTGTCCCCAACTTTAGAAATTAGGATAAAATAATTATCCATACTTTATGATTTAAGAAATATTAGTATAATATTCCTTTTTGGCTTAAGCTCCCTAGCTTAGCCCTTTTCCTTAACTTTTAGGCCCCTCCCTTTCCCTAACCAGTGGAGTTTAGTCCCCCATATCTTTTATCGTGGTTGGTCTGTGTGCAACGATGTATTTTATATTAATTATGAAACATGTACAAAAACAGGCGCACTGGCCTTTAACATCTAGGCTCTCCGGCCTAATCAAAACATAAGCATCCTAGCTTATAATAACTAGATCACCAGCCTATAAAACATAGTATATACACAAAGGATCACTGTTCTCACAATCGCACACACTTAAGATGTTGCACGCGGTATCCTAGAATGTGCACACTTCATCATTTCACTGCGCAGTACATGCATGCACTATGCCATGAAAGGTGCATACAAAATGATGTCAGACAACTCACCAGCTTAAGTACATTTTAATTTACATTTACAATTGGGTTCAGCCTTAGGAATATTACAATCCCCTCCCCTTATTTATGCACTGTCCTCAGTGCATCATGTACCCATGTAAAACAAAATTTCAAAAATCCTCAAAAATATATGGGTATTCTGCCTGCATTGCATCCTCATGCTCCCAAGTAGCATCCTCAGGACCATACCAGTTCCATTGGAACTTTACAATCCCTATGGATTGATTCTGGATCTGTTTGATTTTCCAATCCAAAATGCGTACTAGATGCACTTGAAAAGTGCCTTCTTGCTCCACCTGAATCACATTCCAATCAATAACATGATTAGCATCAGGTATATACTTCTTGAGTAATGATACATGGAATACATTATGAACAGGCATATATGCAGACAATGCAATCATATAAGCTACTGGACTAATCCTCTCTAGGATTTCAAATGACACACAATAGCGAGCTGGCAACTTTGAAAAATTTCCCAACTTCAGGGAAGTTCTGTTGGCTTTCACTTTCAAGAATACATGATCACCCACTTTAAATTCCCTGTGAGTTCTGCCCTTATCAACATAATTTTTTTGCATATCTTGGGCAACCTTTAAATTTTGTTTTATTTTTATCATTTGCTCCTCCATTTCCCTGAGCAAATCTGGTCCAACCNGCTTGGTACCCATTGTTATAAGCAAACTCTACCAAGTGTAGGTAGTCTTCCCATTTTGATGGTTTATCCATCACATACATTCTTAACATGTCCTCAATCACTTGATTCACCCTCTTTGTTTGTCCATCTGATTCTGGATGATAAGCTATATTGAAATTCAAATTTGTTCCAAATCCATTAAATAATCCTTTCCAAAATTTTGAGGTAAATTTTGGATCTCTGTCAGACACAATTGTCTTGGGTATGCCATGTAATCGAGAAATTTCTTTCATATAAACATCCCCATTCTCAATATATCTCAAATCCATGACCCCACGCCTATCTTCAAATGCATTTCGATGCTTTCCCTTTTGGGGGGGTTTCACCTCCCCTGAATTTGATATAGCGATGCCTGAAATCGTGAAACGTTGGCTGAGATCAGTGGTCATCTCTGCTTCGAGATGGACGACTGTGATCTATTAGCCATTGAAAAAACCTGGCCCTTGTCTATTTTGGCCCCATTTCATACAACATTGAGGCTGTGACCGTGCCCAACACCAAAGGCGCTTCATGAATTTTGCGTATCAGTAATGAGAAGGAGTCAAATCCTCATCCTTCAGACTCCCGACTGTCAAAATCATGATGGGGCTCAACTTGTGTTAGCACCTCCCTTATCTCTCATCCATATGGTCACTGTATAGGACCGCGAGTTCAACCCCCGGGGGTTTCGTAATTTCGTGTTTCAGGGTTTCGGGCTATGGTTGTATTTGTTGACAAGAACCCAGAAACAACGAATCCCAAAAAATCTCAATCAACTGCCACCTGTTCCCGCTGGATTGGATGACTTAGATCATTTCGGGCCTCCTCCTGACACAAACCTTCATGCAACTTCACGATCCCAATTACCCGAAGACCACTAATCTACAATGTTAATGGATCCTTGCTGTTGAAAATCGATCTTTTCCCTCTCGCTTTCTTTGTGTCGATATTCAATCATTCTCGGAGCTCCAGATAGTGAAAATGGAGACTTGGCCGACTAGACTTAGGCTTGGGAAGGCAAAAGTTCAGTGATGGAGGCAAAAAAAAGTGGGGGGGAGGTGATCGTCCTTTGGAAGAGACGGAAGGAACCTAGGGCCGATCTCTTTGGCATGTTGATAGGGAAAACTGGTCAATCGACAAGGATGAATACGAATGAAAGAGAAATACATGCCGGAATGGGGAGGAAAATCACGATCGGGTCGATAGAAGGGGAGAAGACGAGAAAAATTATAGACATAGGAAGGAAATACAGACCCCCAAGAATTTGATAGGAATATGTGATAACACAGTTGACATAATGCAAATAGGGTAGTAAGAGAAACTTCAGGTTTTCTTCTATTTTGTGTAGATTTTTCTTCGAGCAGGTTCTAGGTTTGGGACCTAGAGTTGAGATCATTCCGCGAGAACCTTGCTATCCAACCATGGCATGGTGGATCGAGGTGATGAGATGGCAGGGGGTAGGTAGGTTTCCCACACCCTAAAATGGTGACTTCTTCTACTGGTGGAGATGATAATTCATTGCTCTAGATGACTACCCTTATGCAGGGATCAACTTCATAGGGGAACCTGACATGCCATTACCACCAGGGATCACCTACGGAGACATAGGTATGTCAATTTTTTTTAAATATTTCATTTTTTTTTGTATTTTTGTATAGGAAAAGAAAAATATTTTTGGATTATGTTTAAGTACTAATTAGACATGTATATGATGCAGACGTAGGTCCATGATGGCTGAACTAGTTTCCACGACATTCTCGGAGGCACCGGGGAGATGAGGCAATGGGAGGAGAAGTAGAGAGAGTCCTTCAAAATGTGTAGGGAAACTTGTCTCATTTGACACAAAGGATTTCGATGGTTCAGGTGGAGGATATGCTAGAGGCTATGCATAAACAAGTGGTAGGCATGCCCCATGCTTGGGTGCAACTCTTTCGGCATCTCGCAGACGTCATATTTTTCTATCATGACACTCATCTGGCACCACATGTGTATATGTCATTACTTTTGTATTATCGACTGTATATGTGTATTGAGGGTGTTAGCCCTAATTTTTTACTATAAACATCATATTTTTTGAAATATATATAAAAACATGGTTCTTTGGCTTTACTTATTTTACAATGTGTACATTGATGAGAATGTTTTCTTTGTTTTAGTTATGTGACATATGCCAATCTAAAAAAAAATTAGCATATGCATCAGATACATAATTAGAATTCCTAGGTATGTGATGATAAGTAATAAATTCAAACTTTCGTTCCAAAATACGTACCCATATGAATCGTCTGAGCAACATAGGGTCACACACATGGTAATTGTCGTTCAACTGACATACTACTAACTAGGAGTCTAGGCGAACCTCTAACGAGCGAATGCCATGCAAAATGGAATCACGCAAAAGCTCTATAACAACGCTATATTTGGCCACATTATTTGTGGATGGACCTAGGCATACACCACTTGAAGACACTAGTAGACCCTTGGGTGAGTAAAAAATTGAAGCGGTGGAAGCCAAGTTCCATGTATGACGACTAGATTTGTCTGCGAATCCTAAGTAGACCGAAGACTCCGTTGACATTTTCCAACCAAGGGAAAACTCGATAAGAAAGATGAAGAAAAAAAATAAAGGGAAAATATATATACACTAAATTACATTAGTATACAAAGAGTTACTCCTAATATTGGGGCTCAAGGGTAATATATTTTCAAGTAGAGCCCATTCCTAGACTCAACCAACATGTTCCCTTCATAATCTGCTAATTCATAAGCTCCTTTTTCTAAGACACGTTGCACGATATAGGGACCGTGCCACATGGGTTTGAACTTTCATGCCCCCAGTGGTTCTTTGGATTGATCATATAGAAGGACCAAGTCACCCTCAATGTACAATAGAGGATAGACATATTTATCGTACTGGACCTTGACACGTTTTTTATTTTCTTCGATAGTCGTAGCGGCGTCAGGTGCATGGGGTGTTGTTCGAGATCGAAAGTGTCAGGTAGGAGCGCAATTGCCAATATAAGAGAAGGGATCTCACATTCAATAGGTAAGATTGAATCCACACTGTGTACTAACTGGAAAGGAGAAAAACTAGTGGCAGTCTTGATCAAGGTTTGGTATGCCCAAAGTGAGGGATATAACATGATATGCCAGTCATATTTGCTTTGGCTGACAATTTTCTACAAAATGGTCTTGAGAGACTTGTTCATGACCTCTACCTGTGCATTTTCCCAGGGTTAGTAAGGGGAAGAATGACCATGCTTAAACCCTAGTTTAGATGCTAGTTCTTCCATCATTTAATTATGAAAGTGACTTCCATGATCAGTGACAATATCACTCGGGATTCTAAACCTGGATATAATTTGATTGAATACAAAGAAGATAGTAATTCCCATCGAATTTAACTATAGGCATGGCCTCGAACCACTTACTAAATTAGTCTATGACCACGATAATATGATGATAACCCCCAAACAAAGATGGGTTGCAATCCACAAAGTCCACCACCCACTTGGTGAAGGGACCAACGATAATGATTTGATGGAGAGGGGTTGGATGCAAGTGCATTTTCTGAGTGAAAACCTGGAAGGGGTGACACTTCTTAACCGCTTCAACATAATATTTAAAGATAGATGACCAAAAATAACTGGCTCGCAAAATTTTCTGAGTTGTCGTAAGCCCAGATAAATGACCACCACAAGCCCCACTGTGGAAATCGTTTAGAATAGACTTGGATTCTTTGTGATTTAAACAATGACCAAATATATTGTCTACTCCTTGATGATACAAAGTGTCACCAATGATAAGGTAGTTCTTATCTTGGCATCGTATATGTCATCGATCATCTCGTGAGAGATGCTGAGGGAACTTCAAAGTTTGAAAATAGAGAACAATTTCTCCATACCATGGGTCAGATGACGAGACAAGGAAAATGTGTTCATCCACAAATGAATCAACATGAATAACATCCTCGTCTAATCAAGGGAAGTTGAATATTAACTTTGCAAAGAATAGTGATTTCTTGGATTTTGCAGAAGAGAAATCAAGATTGAATTCTTGTAAAATGACAATCCATTTATTGTACTTTCCCCCTATGATATGCCTGGTAAGGAAGTATTGAAATGGATTGACATTGACAACCACAATAGTCTTGCAAAGCAATATATAATTCCATAATCATTGGATTGCATGAACGATAACCAAAGCTATCTTTTCAATGTGAGAATATTTGAGGTCAGGACCAACTAATATAGTAAATGACATGCTCAGAAGCTTATAATCCTCCTGAACCAGTACCATACCAATCGTTTCTTCGGATGCAACGACATAAAGCAATTAATCTCTACTATAGTTAGGAGACTTCAGCAGAGGCATTGATACCAAGGATTTATTCGAAGCATCGAAGGATTCCTGGGCTGACTCATCCCAGATAAAATGGGTGTCCTTCTTCAAGAGACGCATGAAACCCTTAGTAATATTGGCATAGTTCACTATAAATCGACATAAAAAGATATCTTTCCCCTATAAACCTTAATTTTTCGAATAGTGCATGGGGGAGGCAATCGAAGTATTGCCTCAACCTTTAATGGATCTACCATGATCCCGGTCTTAGAGACTAAAAATCTTAGAAGACGTCCCGACCTAATGAAAAAGATGCATTTATGAGGGTTCAACTGGATGCGATAATGACAACATCTTTCAAAAACTAGCCGAAGGTTCTTAGGGTGATCCAATCTCTTATGGGAGTGAGAAGCAAGATCATCAAGATAGGCTTCGACTATATTCTTGAGATCGTGAAATGCGAAGGTCATAACATGTTGGAAGGTTTCTCCAGTGTTTTTAAGGCTGAAAGGCATCTTCTGGTATGCAAAAGTACCCCAATGAAAAATAAATGTCATCTTATGTTTATCCTTAGGTTTAATTTAAATTTGGTTATACCTTGAAAATCCATCCTTGAAAGAAAAAACTTTGCTTCCCTCACACTCATTGAGAATCTGATCGATGAAGGCTATAGGTAAGTTTTATTTAGGACATGCCTTGTTCAGGAAATGAAAATCCATGCATACATGGATGGTTCCTTGCTTATTATTCACAGGAACGAGATTGGATACCCATTGAGTCAAGGGAACTAGGTAGATAAAGCCAGCATTAAGAAGTTTCTCTACCTCTGCTTTAATAGCAGGGGCCTTCTGACGATTGATAGCTCTAAGACATTGTCGAAAAAGCTTAGCATCTAGGTAAGTTTTAATCTCATGTTCGACAATTCGGGGGTCGATTCTTGGCATCTCTTCATAAGAGTTCGGTGTAGATAAAAATTTCTTTTGGCAAACAATCCACACCGATGTATACATTTTCAATATTTCCAGGGATATGAGAGATATCGATCGTGATGGTAGGTGAGATACTCGCCATGTTTCCTTCATCATAAAGGCCATGCGTATCAAGTGGAACTATGAAATGACCGACTATATCGCTCAAAGTAGATCTAAAGTCATCTTGTTCAATTCTAGCAAGATCTGGGAGAAAATAAGAGCGGTGATGCATATCATCCCAAGGTTTGTTAGAAACATTCATGGAGTTGACGATGGATTCATTTGAAGGTAAAGTCTCATCTAGGTAGTCATGTGAACAATACGACGAAGTGACCCACACAGGCTCAAGAACAGGATCCTTCTCGTCCGTCTGGGAGGTAATAGGATCGAGGTCGACGGAAGAGTCAAGAACAACTTGATATGCTATCTTTGTTGCTGATAGTGGCATGGCCATTTCAGTATGTGACTAACCTTCATAAGACACATTTGAGGAAGGTAGGGTCCAAGGATCATTGAAATAGGAAGTGCAGAAAGGAAAAACCCTCTCTAATGAAATGAGCCTACTGGACATGGCATAAATATGGTGAACCGATGCCATGAAGTCGAAGGTACCCATAAGGGATGAATACATTCTGACACTGATGTTCTTAGTTGCCAGATGAGAACTGTCGACCACAGGGATCGATGGTCCAACGGATGCACTGGGGATATCATATGCAAAGGACAATTGATCGATTGTCATGATATTTCCATCGTGAGAAAAAAAAGAGTACGGAAGACGGATGATACGATTGCAGTCATAGCATAAGTCCAATTGCGTCCTAGTAATAAGTTATAATTGAGGGGCGCATCAACCACCTCGACANGAGGGTGGAAGGAATGACCTTCAAAAGAAGTCAACATGGTTGGAGACTGAGAAAGAGTCGGAGAGCCAAGGGCTTTCCAACAAACCAGGGACATCACATATGTTGCAGTGCCTTCATCAACAACAATATTCTTAATGGTATACTTTGAGTAACCCACATGGATTTGGAATGCCACATGGTAAGGCAAGCGAGGCTTCACATCTATGACGTCAAACTTGATAACTTTCGATCCACAAAGATCTAGAGCTCCTAATGCAGATAGCAAGGCATTCCTCTATGAAGGACACATCTAGATTACCTCTAGGTCTGACATCGCACAAGGGGTTTGACCCAGGTCCTCAACAATAGAGTAATTTTGGGTGGCTCTAGCATTAATATTATGGGTAGAGTGCTTGAGTAATCCTTTCAAAATATGATGCAATGGTTCTGGGTTCTCAATCTATAGGGACATCTTCAGAGGAGGAGGAGGCTCTAGACCAGGTACAGTTTGTGGAGAACTGTAATCACGAGATTGAGTGGATACATTAACCTCAAATTTGACCATATTGATGCATAAACGATTGCCATATTTTGTCGGTGGGTTTTGACTCCCACTCACCACATTTATGGAATTCGAGGAGATTGAGGCCATGTGCTAGTTATGTGGAAACAGATTCGTCAGCACAACGGGCGGTAGAGATAAAAGCCTCGCATATTCCACAAGTTTGGGGCATAAATGGGTAAGGTGGTCATCTATACAAAGATTACAGAGAAACTTAACCTTACAACTTTCTTTCTTTCCCTCACCAACATTATTATTCGTCTTCTCATTATTACCATTGTCCTTGGGTTTATTATTATTTTTCCCACCCTTACGATTATTATTGCGTCCTTTCTTCTTACTCCCTCCTAGTTGTTGGCTACTATTCGGGCTATTTGATGACTGCATAGAGCGTACATCCACCGATTGAGTGGGATTAGAGGACACAAATGAAGCCGGACCTCCTACATATTGGTTTAGAGACAAGTCTTTAAAATGGCATGTCACTGTCTATGCATATTTCACTTTAACGAAGCCTACAATGCCATCAACATGAGGCTCGAGATTTTGTCCAGGGTCATAGTTTGACCTCGGTGCATCATGAATAATATAGTATAACATCCCAGACTAAGCGTATATAATATTTAACTACTGGGCTTTAAATATCACTTCTTCATCAGAAGTAACCCCAGATGTAGAAACATCCTTCGAAATATAAGGTAGGAGAGATTTAAGGAACCACTCTAGCAAGAATTTTGGGGGTATATAGGCCTTGATCAACCTCTTCCATCTATGCCACTCCTGGATGTGATCCAAAATATGAGTGGCTGTATCCTGACGAAATGTCGATAGAAGTTCTATGTCAACATCATAATGAACCGACAATTGGAAGTGATTGAGGAAGAATAAAAATAATTGATTAAAATTTATGTATGCCCCCCTAGGTAGATCGATATACCATTTCATGACAACCCCCATGAGGGTGCATTGAAACAAGATTAACTGAAAAGAATCATCATTAAGAGAATTCGAAGAGAACCATAGGTGAAAGGTGGTGACGTGATCACCAGGATCCTCACAAGTCCTTCTCTAGAATTTTGGAATATCTGAAGGAAGATTAGTGGGGACGGAGAGCCATGATGGACCACAACGCACAAGGTCGTTCATTAAGTTATACAAGTCTACCAAGTTGAGCGTGGATAGAAAAGGGAGACGAGGTTGTGGCATCTCGCCCCAAGCTCCCTGGAAAGATTGTGGTTGGGGAATCACAACCCATCTAGGGTTCTAGTAAGCACCATGGACCTATCTGGGATTGTAAGAACCTCCTCCAGGCTGATTCATAAGGGGTTGGTTGGGCACCATTCCAGTAGGAATGTTCTTATGAGGGTTATAAAAACTACCCCCAGCTGGAGTGGACCCAGGTTGGGGCCAGTTTCCCAAGGTGTGAAACTGACCTCCTCTGTGTGTGAATCCAGAGCATAAAGGTGGATTTTTCATTCCAAACGTGTTGGTCAGAATCACCACAGAGGAGGTGGGTGTAAAGGACAGAACGTGAGCAGTAGCTTGTCTGCAGGTTGGTTACTCCATCAAGAAGAAATAGAATTAGACCCGGGGTTAAAAGGAAGAATGCCTCCAACGGTAGGAGTCATTTGAGGGACATGAGTGCCAACAAACGGGAATGGAGTATAAGGAGGAGTTGTGCCCCCAAGTCCAATGTTAGCATTAGTGCCAACTGCTGGGATGGAGTTTGAAAACTGCGATGAAAAATTTGGCATACCATAGGAAAAAGGACTAGAGGCCATAGGGATGGATTGAACATTATATCTTGGTGAGTGGCCAAGATACCCAAAATGGTTCATTGCTAGAGGTTGAGTATTCACTATAGGAAAAGAAACAATGCTAATATATGACTTTGACACTACAACGATTGTAGTTGAAGGAGTCGAAGGGGTACCATTAACTATAGTAGGTGTCGGAGTCGAAGGGCTCCTAGTATCTTGATGAATTGGTTTAGTACTCATCCTTGTAGAATCACAAGTCTGATAAGTGGAGGTGTGTGTACCATGTTTGATAACTCTACACCTTTTAGAAGGAAAAGACTCAAAATGTGGTGGCAATTGTAACAAGTGAAGAGACCTGTGGGGAAGCTAGTCTGGCTCCACGATGACTCAAGACTCGAGATATATAAAACAACCCCTAAGGCCAACTAGTAATCAAAGAGCACACCAAAAATAATCAAACGACCAATATGCACACAAACATGATAAAGTGGCTGAAAGGACCTCCCTCTCTAAAGTAGGTATGGCTCGCCCAAGAGGGGCCTGAGACTCCTTTGCTAAAGATCGGAGGAAATAAAATCAATTATAAAGGCCCTCATGGGCTTAACAACCAGTTGATCAGATCCTCCTGGAGAGGTAATACTCCATAAATGTTGTGTGTTGTCCGACCCTTATCTGACCCAGGGTACCTGCAGAATAACCCTTGCAAGTAACCTATGTGGTACCTAAGTCAAGAAACTAAGCAACCACGGTATAACTGATGTACATGTGAACATTCGTAAGTCAGGTCCACCGTATGGGCAAGGTAGAAAATCCTGAAACCTTGAAAGCACTGCCTCTCATGGAGGTAAGGGAACTAGAAAGATCCCCATATACGAATAGATCCCCAGAAATATATCTGATGCTAAGAAGGTATCAGGGGGATATCCCATCAACCAACCTCACACAACCTCTTTCTTAACTCTGGTGTAAGTGGAGCCTCATGATGTTACTGATTATACAATGGATTTCTCCACTCCCCTAGTCAGACACATATGTTGATTTAATAGCCTTGGAGAAGTTTACTCACAAAATAATATTCCAAGCCTCTAAATCCTAAGCTAGTTTTTTCACCCTAGAAAAATAAAATCCTTACTAATCAATTTTAAATTATAACGTTACTTTTAATGGCCTTGCTTACTCAAAAGGTGTGGTCCTGAAACTGGTGATGTTATGACTCAACAAGTAAAATAAATGAATATGAATACAATGCAAAGTCCTAACTTCAATTTCCAATAAATGATATGCTTTTCAAAAATGCAATTGTCAATTCATTTATGTGATTCTAAATAAAAATGCAACCTTTCTTTACATGTAATAAGATTAATAATAAAGACTTAAAAGCTAAAAAATGCCAACAATGTAAAATGCCTAATATTTTTGTATTTTCAACATAGTAAAATGAAAATGCAAGGATTGAACAATAGCTTGATATAAAGACTCTACTATTTTTAAATAGAGACAAACCAAGTAGCATATCAAGAAGCAAAACACCCAGCCCAAGATGCAAGGACAATCAAATGAAAAAGATGATGAGAAATGCACCACCCAAAAATTCAACCAAAGACAGGTTTCCTATCACTCCACAGACACTTAACAGTCACCACAGAGACCTAAGAAGACTCAACAATCATCAAAACCTACCCAACAACCATCAAACCCAACAACCAATCAACAAAGGTTGATGTACACGATTTTTCAAGGGAAAAGTGCATATGTACGCAACTTGCAGAAGTACAACATGCGTATGTACGCGAATGTCAAGCAAAAACCCACGTTTATGTGTCAAAACACAGCTAGGCTAAGGATAGGCTAAGAAAATCAAACTCAAAGTGAATAGAGGCTGTTAAGCAATCATACGACAAGAAACTCAATATAAACGAGAGAAATCTAAGGAGAAAAACACTCGAAACCCCGAAAAAGAAGATTTTATCCCGAGTATGGTCGCCAATTTTGTTACGAGGAAAATCTCTCTATGGCTAGGGGTAAACCACAACAGACAGAAATGAATGCAAAAATCAACTCTAATCTCAATTATGCTATATAAAACAATATGATAGCAAGACAAGATAAAAGGCCTACCTCGTCTCAATGTTCAATGAAGTCCATCATTAAGAACTTGACCCAAAGCAATATACCTGCAACTAGTCTTCAACAACCAAGAAAAACAATCATATGGTGATAATAGATAATGTTATCACATTTGATAGCATAATCCATCAATATTCATAACAAATACGCCCATGGAATAACAATTCAAATATTCCCAAGATATTAATTGGATGAGAAAAGAGTATTTCTATTAAGATGTAATCAACATAAGTCAATGAGTTACAAACTTCCGTGTCGGCACGGTTCGGAACTGAGAAACTAAGTTCCTTCAAGTTGGGCCTCCACCACTTCAATCCTCCACCAAATGGAATCTCATATAAGATAGACTATGAGGTTCTCAATCAATAAGGGAAGAGCTTGGGAGATGAACAATGTGTTCAGACTTAAAGGACAAAGGGATGCAGACTCAATGTGAAGTGAATAATTTCTTCAGAGTAACTTTGCTCTCAAAGTTGAATTCTTTCTCCTCTTTTCCATAGCTTGGATTTGGCCCATTTGTAGCTTTCAAGTGGAACTAAAGGGTCGATTCAGAACGTTTCCAGTATATGGAAGGCCAAGGATCATATATCTCGTGACGTGACATGGAAACCCAACACCATTTTCTAATTTTGGGCAAAAATCTCGATGTATGTAGGATGTAGTGGTGCAACCTGCGTATATGCATGTTGTAATATAGGCAAGGCACATACATGTGGAAAAATCATGTTTTTAGCTCTGGGATTTGCAAAAAGGGACTTCAAGTCTGCATAGGGAAATGGAAAAAGGCCCTCTATGCAAGTTTTCATATGGTGAGGCAAATCTTGCTATAACACTCACCCTTCAGGATCATGCATCCCATTCATTGCTACACAGTCCCTTCGGAGATCCATAATTTTCCAAGGTGTTCACGTGTAAGGAGAGCACTAACTTACTACCAAACTTGCACTAGCAATCTGTAACTTGTGGAAATCATATGGTTCTAGTGTCTGAACAATAGCCTTGTTCTTGATATTTCCAACTTCAATAGCCACCATCTGTATTGTATCATATACTTACAATCATCATGAAATATCATCATAGTAATCCCACTTATTAATTCAAATATATTTTATATAGGATATCAAATTTCCCAAGTATGAGATTCCCTCTCATAACGTTAGGCTCTTACAACAACATGTAATGGTCTTCCTTATAGGATTACACCATTTCCATATCCAAGACCATTCCTCTTGTGTTTTTTCTCAACTTTCATTCAACCAAACCAATTGTTAGTAGTCATGTACATTATCCTTTTATTGCACATTTACAATAGCTCATGAGGTGATCTCAGAATTTTAACATACTAATAATTCAATCCACTTTCATCTGTTAATCATATTAAATGAAATGAGACTATCATTCATTATGCATTATCAACATAGTTAGAATTACATAATCCCATCAAACATTCTACAAACAAACCAATGTGCCAATACTCATGGCCACAATTAGTCAATGAAACCCTTGCATTAACTCCAAAATGCCAAATATCTATATCATGATTCCACCATGGTGAGTTGGATGGTCTAGCCAATGCATCAACATATCTTCCAGTCTCTTCCCAATTACTTTCTCGATCATTTGGATACCTTTCTCTTCAACCCTTAGATAACACTAGGGATATCATCCTTTAGTTCTCTTCAATTTCAACAAAGAGGTTGCATTCCAAACATCAATTATAAGTAGGAAGACCATTAAGAACCTATATAGTGCTATATCCCTTCCATATCCAACTAGATCATGGTATCACACATGAATATCTCTATTGGCACCAATTTCTATAGCATTAAATACATTTTTTACCTTCAAGGCCCTCTGCATTTACTACATCCATTGGAATATCATGCTCATAATTACATAATTCAAATATTGAATTTTGACTGAGGAAACTATTACCTCAATTGTCCTTCAACATTTAAGCATCATGAACAACCAAATTCATACCTTCATGGATGTTATCAAATTTCTTTATGCTACTAGATCAACTAGTATTTTGTAGAAGCTTGTAGGCTCCCTTTATCAACCTCTTTATCCACATTCTTACCATCCCCATTTGTCTTCATACAAATGGCTATCAAATGAAAAAACATCATCATCAATATATTCAACCATGCTATTGATTTTTCCTGGATACATAATCCATCATTAGTCACATTCAATTCTTGTAACATCATTATTGCATATATAACAATAGATTACTCTCAATCTACAAACATATATGTATGACCAAGCATGTATGTTATATGACAATGAAGTCTAAGGTGAAGTTTTTATTTTGTCTTTTTTTGTTCTAGCTTCCTGTGGAAGTTAGGGAGATTAGTTTGTGTCTGCATTTGCCTATTTTTCCGATAACAAAATTGGCAACCATACTAGGGATACAACCTATTTTTGGTTTTTTTCTTCTTATTTGATTTTAGATTGTCTTCTTTTAATCAATTTAATTCTTTGAGTCTGTGGGTGATCCATCTTGACTACCTGGTCCTGTAGGTTCATTGAGAAATTTTGTCATTTTTCCCAATTTTCTTTTTATTGATAGATCATCGCACTGTGTCCTATTGACAGCCTACGACAATTCCTTGTCATCTCACTCTATTTGTGCAGACCAAAGAAACAATGTCACACTGTGACTTGCTGACAGCCTGCGACGATCCTTGATCGTCACACTGTACCTCTTTGTAGTCTGCGACGATTCCTGTAGAAATTGTTGGGTGACAATCACTTTTCTTTTCTTTGCGTAGATTTGTCTTTACTGCCTCGGATGAAATTTTGGCACTGGTGAATGATTGGTTTACAACTTTTAAGCCTTGATTTGATTGATTTTTAAAGATTGAAAGTATTCTTTACAAGCTTTGCAAGTTTTGTTTCTTGACTTCTTGTCGCAAGGATATAATCTCAAGACTTCACTCCTGGGTGCTTGTTTGATAAGTAGTCCTTGATTTCTTTTGAGTTTTGGATTGTTTTTTCACTTTTGTATTGTTGATTGATTAAGAAACAATTTTTTGTTTGCATTCAACAAAAGGTTTTCTTATCATTTTATTTTTTGCTTGCATTGTGAATTTGATTTGGGAATAGTGTTGAGAGTGCAATAGTTTTCTTAGACCATTCTTTCTTTTCTTCATTACATCTTTGTTCGAATTTGAAAAGGAAAGAACTAAAGTTTATTCTTATTTTTAGTAGTCTTTGTAAGAAATTTTTGCATTCATATATTTGTTGAAAAAATAAAATTGGAAAAGTTGATAGCTTTGATTGTTTGGAATTCATATCATTCAAAAAGTGAGAAATTGTACTTGTAGCTTTTGTATTCTGGAAAAAAGAAACATTCTCCCTACTGTAATTAGAGTTCATTCAATGAAACGTTTTCATTTCATCTATTCTTACATATTATTGGGTCAAGGTAAAATATAACATCAGTCTCACTTTCGTTTCCCTTTTGAGTAAACAACAGCCTTTAAAATACAACGTAATTTTAAAATCTATTAGCAACATTTATTTTCTAGAACTTTCCGACACCAACATTAGCTAGGATAATGCTTTGGAA
Organism: Picea mariana; assembly: GCA_032191745.1. NCBI lineage: Eukaryota > Viridiplantae > Streptophyta > Pinopsida > Pinales > Pinaceae > Picea > Picea mariana. The sequence continues at coordinate 172,171 of JASDQU010306964.1, read as the reverse complement.
TAGGTTGTAAGGCACACTCTCCAAAGAATCAAAACACACAATAGTATCTTGTTATAGGGAGAGTACAAATCCACTTACTACATTTTCTCCTGGGAAGCCCTTCTAACACAAGGGTCAATCATGAGGTCGCATTAGGGATGACATAGTTAGTCACCATGCTTTGTTGGTCTTAGTTTAGAGATTGCACGTAGTATTGGGGGTCACTTGAGAAGAAAATACTATGGGGAACTTCTCAAGTTTATTTTGGGCTTAGATACCCTGCCCTTGCACGTGGATCAGAATGTCGATTGCTTCCCCAGGCATCATTGTCATAATTGGTAAACTTAGTGGCCTATCTCTTTAGAGTTTTTACATGAGGTGACTGTGAAGAGGAAAGTTTTCACGATACCTGGAATCGACGCTGGCCAAACTCACTCGGGCTCCTTGGAGGGTATACCCACAATTGTGTGTGGGAGATTTCACTAGGGTGTAAGTCTGTTAAGTAGGTCGTCAATGTAAATTTTCCACCTCCTTTATCCCAACCCCTTCTTGTCTTGATTTCATGACATTGGATTTCATCACCAACTAGCGAATTCAAAATAAGAAGGTTTGTTTGTGTTTCTGATATCTATATTTTATAAGTGAGTGTTGTTTGTTTCTCTAGTTGGCCATATATTTCTTTCATTCTTTATTTGGTGTGGCCAACATCGACCCTCACCATTCACATAGGATGCAAGGGCTACCTCTGAAAGATCTGGAAAAATATACTCCTTTGCTTCCTAACTCACCAGAGGGTTCTCCTAAAGGAGCAGTCAATAACGACGTAGCCTCTGAGATTGGAAGTTATACTCCATTGGAGGAATCCATACTTCCTGTAAATCTATTATTGAGTGTTGTACGAGATCCACTTTTGCTCCGGATAAATTCATCAGGAGATGTTGTTGCTGAAGATTATACTGGAATACCTACTGGACCTCACAAAGAATTTGGTGTAGACGATCCACTCTTTCAGAGTGAGTCATTTACAACTCCGGTTCATACTGTTGGAAATTTTGATCCTAACTCTTCTGTTCCTATTCGTTCTCTTTGGAGAACTTCTTCGGGACAAGATATTTTTGAAAAAATAGGAATGAGTCATCTATGCCAGAGGACCTCTAATCAACCTATGGCATCACATAAGTTTGTGACTTCTACTTCCTATACAGTACCCTTGTATCATTTTACTGGCACGACCAATAATGTTTTCATGGTCTCAGACCAATTGTTGGTTGGTTCTCATACAATTCTTCCTCTCCAGCTTGCTAGCTCTACCATGGTCCCACAAGTTATGCATGCTTCTGTCCGAAGTGCAGTAATCACTCAAGCTCCTATTGGAACACCACTTCCGCTTAGACCAAATCTGTCAATTCCACCTGGGTATCATGCTCTAAATACTTCTATTACTAATCCTACCTAGAATCTATCTGAAGGGGTTAATATTTTTGTTCCTCCTTGGTATAATGCTATTAGTAGTTATGTTCCTACACCTACCTAGGTTCTCTCCTGGGGGCCTAAAATTCCTCCTCCACCTTCACCTAGAGGATCTAATCATCCTAGCCCAAGTAGCCCAAATCAAATTGGAGGTGCAAGTCATTATTTCACTTCTGGTTTTCAAATTCTTGTTGGAGGTCAACCTCAAGTTGGGGGGAAACCCCAAGTTGGGGGTTATAACCTAGTGTATGGGAAGTATATCCTTGGATTACAGTCTCAACCTTGGAATTTTCCTTTCCAAGAAAATCAACAAACATTTGGGGGGACACCTCCTCAAGTTAAATCTTTTGTACCCCCTAATCACGAGAAATCATATCCAAGTTCTATGAATCCTACCTGGGGTCAAGGTTTTTAGTCTAATCCTCCTTCCCAAGGAAGCTTACTTAACCAACCAACTTAAGTTGGATGTTTGAATCAAAACCATCCACCACCAAATTTTAAAGGACCCTCTAACTATCTATAGACTGCTTATGGTCCTATTGGTATACCTATGAGACTACCTCCTCAGAATTACTAGTTTCCTCAAGTGAACAGACAACTGTCGTTTCTTGCTACTTTGAATTTACCAGATTTGTCTAGGATTTTGAATGATCCTATATTGAATTCTCCTTATTGGTTGGTCATACCTGCCAAGTTACCATTGCACATTCCTAATTTTGACGGCTGATCAGGGGAAGACCCAAATAATCACATCATGAATTTCCATCTTTGGTGTTCATCCAACTCTTTGATGGATGAATCCATTATATTACGTCTTTTCCAACGAACTCTAACGGGTTCATAAGCCAAATGGTATATTGAATTTCCACAAGGATTATTCAATGAATTCAATACCTTAGATATGGATTTCTTAACACATTACCAGCTACCAATCCGATACGAGACATGAACCAAAATTTTGATTTCATTTAAACAATCCTCGTCCACTCATATTTTCGATCATATTCATGAGTGAAGGAGAAGAAGACTCTTAATTAAAGTTCCCCTTCTTGATAAACTATTGATTGAGTGGTTTACCAAGTCACTCATTTGCCATATATCCTACGATGTTGCCATGGGTGGTGTCATCACTGAAGAGAAGGCAATTAGTCGTGCTCAATACTTGGATCTCATTTATTCACAAATGGGCACACTATATGACTTGATCCTTGATTCTCTTCTCTTGTCTACAAATCTAGCCCCAACACCTCCAGTAGCTTCTCATGCTACTGATGGTGTGAGTGGCACTTTCCATGCTGAGACGTATTATAAACAAGCCATTCATTCCAATCCCAAGTCTAATTCGGTTCAATCTACACCTACCGGTAAAAATAAAAATAAAAATAAAGGGAAGGGTAAGAATAAAGATAACAAAAATAATAATCAACAATCTGATAAACCAAAGGCTCAACCCATCGATGACAAAGAAAACCACAAACCTTGTTATCCTTGTCTTATTTTTGGTGAGGATCATTATACGAAAGATTGTCCACGACATGCTGTTCAAGGATAAATTCGTGAGTGCGGACATAGAACAATCTCCACAGATCCACCCGGATCTGGAACAAACCGTGACAGAATACTACTCTTTCCCTAGTTCTAGAGTGTTGAATGGACAAGAGAGGAAGAATGATATACTTACTTGTAATAGCTCTCCTTATCTCTTTTGTTCCTCGCTCTGCTACGATGCTCTTGCGTCGTCCAATCACAACAACACAAACCAATCACAACAAAAGCATTA
>JASDQU010306964.1:117468-135171 GCA_032191745.1 Picea mariana | reverse complement strand
TAAAAGAATAATTAAATAACAAAAAAAAATATAAAATAAAATAATCAAAATACAAATAAATAAATTAATTAATTAAATAATTAAAAATTAAAAAAAATCAAGTTGGGCACGCATGAAGCCCACATGCCCCCCCTCGGGCTCTGATCCCCTAAAACCCTACACGCACTCTCTTGGGCTCTCCCTCCCCAAACCCTACAAAAAAAATTCGTCTAACGCTATGTCGCCTCTCCACTCTGCACTCTCCCTCTCGACAGGCTCGACTTGATGTTTAGGGCATAACCATCGACCTGTGGGTATCCTTCTCAGAGGCTTAAAGCCTGGTTTTGGACACGTTGATCATAGTGGTTCCCCCTCGCAGTTTCCTCCCCCATGTGACTTAGTTTGGCACTTTTGCTGGATTTGACCTGACTTTTGTTGTGTGTGTGTTTGGTTCCCAAACTGGGAGAGTGGCCGGATCTCTGCGCTTGGGAGCCGGGCTGTGATTTTTCACTATACTCTCCTCTTCAGTGGCTTGGCGTTTGATCGCTTGGCTTTGGTTCTTTGTGTATGACCTATGGTAGGTGCTTAATCGTGGATTTGGTTGGAACACTTGTATCTCGGCGCTGAGTGCTTTGGGTGCTTGGCCTCAACTTTGGCGTGTTGAGAAAAGATTGCCCATTGTGGGATCTTCTTCGTGGCTTGGCATTTGGTCTTAGGCATTGTACCTTGTGCATGGTTCCCCATTGAAAGGATATGGGCAAAGACTCAACACCAGAGCAATGAATCGCATGCGTTGGGGGTTAACCCTAGTGGAAACCCATTTACTTATTTCTAAATGACTCTATTATATTTCTCTATATTATGATGAAGCTGGGTTTGATAGGTCTTCAATTAATGTTGCAATTGCAGTAGGGTTTTGATGGACTAGGATTTGATGGGCTCTTAGGGTTTTTGACATTTTTAAATGGTTTTTTAATTGTTTACCTTTTCTAAGAAGATTTGATTCAGTAACAACATTACATATGATATCAGATTTGATTCAGTAACAACAAATATTAAGAGCGGAATCAATAATTGGGATTTGATGCGTGGCTCTCCTTTGCTAAACGTTTTTAAATGGGTTTTTGTTTCATATATATATTTTTTTTAGATTCTTTGTTCATTGGGGTAACAGGAATCGAAGATGGGCCTTAGGGTTTTCTGCATTGCATATCTATCATTAACTTCTAATATGTCTTCAGCTTCAAATTTAAACTTTTCGGCTATCATGTGAATGTGTACTTTATATGTGGGAAGTAACCTACTATATCATGTTTGATTCCATGTTTTAGTTATGCTATCTTAATTTGTTTGGTAGGCAGCACAAATAATCCATGATTATTTTACATTTCTACACATGATGCATTGTGCACACCTAATAGACTTGTGGGCTCTTGTGCGATTTCTCCTTGGCGTCTTGTGCTGAGTTGTTTCTTTATGTTATGCGTTTTTTTAATGTGCTAGCCTGTGTTTCTAGTGCAATAGAGCATCCGGTGTCCAAGTATCAATAAGAAATAAATAAGGCATTATAGGTTACAAAGTCTGGAGTTTTGAGTCCAGAGATCATTTATCCCTCCATTCATGTCCACAGATCGTTACGCCCTTTGCTCATTCCTCAAGTCTGAAGGAATCGAAACCCTCCATTACAGGTTGCGGAAGTGTTGATCATCTGTGAAATTATGAAGATGGTAGTTGATTTCATAAGGTCTCATTATTTTGTAGCTATTTGAAGCTATGGAAGAACATTTAGCTTCAATCTTTGGTACTGAGAAAGATAGAGTAAATTGCCCTTTCTACTTTAAAATTGGGGTTTGCAGGCACAGAGATCGATGTTCGCAACTGCACACAAGGCCTAGAATCAACCCTACTCTTCTTATATTTACCCCAGGAATGGATCCTCAGGTTCATGCTCTGGATCCTCGAAAGATCCAAGAACATTTTGAGGTAGAGATCTTTTAATTTGTATTATGTAACTCTGTTTTTTTTTTCCATTTTTAATAAAAATGTTTCTTATAATATTCCAAGAATTATAAGGATATGTACATAATACAACAAATAACATTTTAAAAAAGAAAGTATGTCATTATACATATAAAATTTTACAAAAGAAAGGGTGCAAATGACATCGGCCAACACCATTGAGTCAAAAAGGGCATATGAAGTTGATGTAGTGGAAAAATCACACAAGATAGAAATGGGCAATAATATACGAATTTCCCCTAGTGAAACTAACATCCTATTCAGTGTCGAGGGCATAATCAAATTTCATATATTACTTTGAAAACTGGATAAAGTTGTTTTATGTTGCCAACTATGTTAGAGGTGGCAATACTCGCTTTTTTTTTTTAATTTTTTTTTTATATAGTGTTGTTTCTATTTACAGCTTGTAGACTGGAAATATTTCTTTTGGTTGGAGCTATCTGTAACAACCCAAATTGGATTGTAGATGAAAAATATAAAATCTCAGTGCTGTGGGTGGTCAAGCCCATGTTTCAGTTTTGAAACCGGGCTCTGATACCATGTGTAAGGTCTCTTCAACAAAGCCTTATAAAACATAAATTTAAGTATATAAATGTTATCCTAAATTCTTTACAGTTCATTATTCAACATATAACAACTCACTATTCATCATAATTTAAAATTTAGAAGAATAATAATGAATAACATATTCAGCTTAAAAAAATTATTGAACAATATAACAATAATTAGCACAACATAATAATGACGATAAATACCTCAAAATGTTGTTCTTCTGAAACTCTGCACCAAGCTGAAGCTCTGCCCAAAACTGACTAACCTCCCAGCCAGCTAGGAACAACCTATCCAGCTCCTTAGCTCCAGGATTCCTTACGGTTTCCTGGCCCACGAGCCCAAAATTCCCAGCAAAAGGTGCCCCCTGTAAAATCCCTCAAGCAAGCTCCTCAAGAAAGCTGCCAGTAAATCTAGAAATACAAATGCAGTCAAAAACTCCCTCTCCTTTTCTAATCTGAAAATATTACCCCAAAACCAAAAGTTCCCAAGTGTTTTTCCCCTTTCCTTATCATCCTTTCCCTCATTATTCACAGCCTTATCCCCCCATTAAACCTCAACCACCTTATCCCCCCTTCCATAAATGGGTCCATCTACCGATACACTAAGTCTCAAAAATTAAAATTAATAATTTATTAACTAAAATTCATTAAACAAATATTTAATCATGATAATTAATTAATTAATTAATTAGGGTTGTTATAGTGAATTATTTATATTTCTTTTCTACAATGTTCAGAAGTAATATTATTTTACTTGAATAGAAACCTATAAACTATACTATGAATCTTTTCCTTTCTCATTGCAATATTGTAAATGGTAGTTTAATTTCTAAGTAATTTGGCATACTACTAACATATAGATAGTTTCTTGCTATAACCAATTCAAATAAAACCAACGAGAATAAGAAAAAAAAACCATATTTGAGCATTCTTTAATAAATTAGAAAGAAATTGAGTAGAGAATGAGTTCCTCCAAACCATAAACACTAACATCCAAGATTACTTGTTCTTATCACTCCTGAGCCTAATCACTATTCCATAGGGACTGAAAAATAGTATAACCTTGTCCAGAAATCTGAGAGTTTGATTCTTTCTCAAAACTATCCAACTCAATTTCCTCACAAGTAATCAACAACTTCCTATCTCCTCTATACTTGTATATTATAGATTTCCTAGGTCTTTTTCAAGTTAGCCTCATCCCTAACCCTAGGGAATCTTCTTGGCCTAACTATATGCTAGTTTGTTCCCTCACATCCCACACCTTTGGGAGTAGGGTTCCAGTTGTCCATTGGAAAATAATTACTTGGTGGTTTTTATCATTTTCACTCACCCATGGAATAATGGTTTACTCTTTGTAACTGGATTCTCTAATCAGTTTGTTTCGTGTTAATAAAATAAATTAAAAATAATATTTTAAAAAATATTCATCATCATCAATGTATATGATGATATAAATTCACATAAGTTTGTTTCAATTATTCCACATCATAAACTATCCAATATTAAAATATTTCAATGTTTGTAAGCTAAGGGACACTACACATGCAATATGAGGAATACCAACTATCACATATAATGCAAGAATTATCATTAAGACATCCATCTAATTCATCAAGTTTGTTAGTCCAAGATAACCCAATAAGGATCATTAATACTATGAGTGTCATGCAATGATCTTTATACTAATTTTTTTATTATTATCATATCCTTTTCTTTCAACAAGAAGGTCGACAAATTATTGACTTCGAGGGAAATACCCTATAGTAGTGGGCTTACTGCAACATACCAATGACCATACAAGATTCAAGTTCCATAAATAACACCAAGAAAATATATAATAACTGAATTTCAAGTAAATAACTAACTATTCGGAGAAAGAGGAAAATTAACTCACTAGGAGGCCAATGGTTGATGATGTTCCCTATTGATGGAGTCCTTTCACTCCTTTCCAATGGTCTCTCTACAACCTACAAGAACCTTAAACAAGTAGACCTATTATAGAGAGGTAGTTATACTAATAACTACCCATTAGTTCTATGAAAAATAATGGAAAAAACAAAGAAATTAGTATTCACTAAAAAATATATAAAAGCATTGAAAATATAAAAAAATAACAGAAAATTACACTTTGAAGGAATGAGCTTCTTTATTATTAATGAGAAGCAATTAGGTAGTTACATATTTTTACCTGTCTAATGCGATGCTTACCTGTCTAAATAGATCCTTCATTCCTCCACACTGACCCGTGCTATAAGGATTGCTTCTGACAGTAAATTCACCATGAACCCAAAGAAAATATATGGGAGAGTCTTGGTCAGATAGGTTGGTTATCAGATAGAGGATGGAAACAAGGGTTTCCAAGTGAAGAAACCAACAACAAAATGGATGTATATGGGCTTACAGACTTGGCAGAGATAACAATATAAGTGTTTGCTCAAATGTGCAAAGCATAATTACCTTTATCCATGAGGAAAATGTTCCTTTTATATGGTCTTTAGTTGGTTAGAGACAATTGAGTATGGGTAAAAGGAGTTAGAAAACTAAAAAAAACCATTTTTCGTCGTTTAATTTGGCACAATCATATTTTTTAAATAATTTCTTGTCAAGTACATGACTGTCCCTTAAGTATCCCACATGTATGTGTGTTTCATAACTGTGAGGGAACATACATCCTCTAAAAAAATATTTTTTAGAAGGACTCAAGGAGTTATGGGGAATATTTTTGTCTAAGGAGGATAGGGATAACACTAATAAGAGCATCAATGCTTCAGAGGTGGCAATTGACACTGTAACAAATGCCCCCTAATGTGTGAGGTAAAAATATAAATTGATGGATGAAATACATTACAAGTATTCAAGGATAAATTATCCAAGGGTGAAGGTTGCCAGAATCCAAGCTAAGGACAACAACCAACACATAAACAAATTAATAAAAATCAATTCTCGAGGTAGGAATACCCATGCTCAGGTGCGATGATAATCATGGTCTCCAATAAAGTATATTTCATATCCGTTTAGTATGTATATATAGAAAGCAATGGTCATGGCCATGAAAGAGTTACACAGTGGATCCATGTCAAACATATATCATAGCCACAAAAAATATGCACAGTGGATCTATGTCTCAAAATAAGTGAATGATATTTGGGGCAAGAGATGGATAATTGATCCTTCACAAGTACCAATGTGGGGAGTGTCACTATCTAATCATAACTTGGGCAATGGAAAAAAAAGAGAGGTGATGCTACCATGCTCTGGAGGTCTTTAAATTAACCACTTTGGTAAGTTTTCACCATGTGAATAGATGTGTTGGAGTCTAACATAGTGAGACACCATTTGATTATCGATCATTGATGTATATCATTAATGAATGTGAGACAACCTATTGATGATGATAATGGGTGTCAAGGTACCTAGTACAATCTAACAAGTGTGAATAAATGATATGATGTTGAACGCCTGATAGAAAATACCAATCAGGGGACATTGATGTATTCCCATTGTCAATAGTGAGGGAACCTTACACTGATGAATGTAAGCCCCAAGGTACCAAAAATGACTCTAAGTCCTTGTCCTAAAGAAATATGTGTTGAAGTAGATAGGAAGAGATTGAATCATAGGAGGGAATTAAGGCATCCCCCATCATCCAACATGAGGAGTAGAAGAAGGCCAAACATTTGGAAGGACTAGGATGAAAGATTGAAAGTACCACCATGAATTACATCTTTCATGTGCACCAGACATAAACATTGCATGAAAGAGACCGTATGAATTACAACTAATAAGGAAGATTGTTGACAAAGATGAGGAAACCACTAATGGAGAAGAATGGAATCCAAGGTACCACATGAATCCCAATGTGCGAATAATGTTCTTTCCATCAAACATAAGAGAAACCATTCAATTAAAGAACAATAATGGAATGTCATTTGATAAGAACAAGTTCACCTATCAATGATGTAAATAGGACCACGGTGTGACTTTGCATCAAACTCTTAGAGAAATCCATTGTAGTTGATAAGAGCTTAACCCGTTGGAAGGAAGTCAACGGAGACCTAATCCAGGAGGATCTGGGAATTCTAAAAGAGATTCAAGAGGATATGAAACATCCATAGAGGTTTATAATGGTTCAGAAATGCTCAAAATTCAAATGTCTCAATTTCTCTTGAAAACACCATCAATGTGTAGAGCTCACGGATAGCTTTCCAATGGCACAAAAATCACCTCAAACAAAGTTTGTATGGAAAATTTAAGCGCAGTCAAATTTCCAGTAAAACGAGGTCAAAGGTCAAAGTCAACATAGGAAAATGGGTGACATGTGTCACCACTACAAGGGTGACATGTGGCACATGATTGTATAGGTGACTTGCCACATTGGTTGGTAGCTAACTGAGCAAGTCGTACATACCAGATGGAAAAATCACATGTTGACACATGGCAAGGGATAGCCAATGAGAGGTCGCCATTTTGTGACCTCCCATTGGCCAATATTGGTTATAGTCTATCAAAATACTATATGAGTCGACACAGTTCGAACATGCGACCTCCCAAAATCTTAGAAAATTCTCCACTACCAATGTGACATGCATTTAGTTCTTATCATAACATGTCTTAAAATGTATTTGAATTAATGTAAAGCTTCCTTTTGGGGGGGAAAGGGGTTGAGGACTAGCCCCTATCCCCTTGGTTTAATACTATTCCATGCAACCAATGTCATAGCATGTGGGGATAACAAACTTCGAACCAACATAACCATATAATATATTATTATAACCATATATTATACAACCAATGAATGTGCCAACCAAAATGATGGGATATATGGCGTTCGATGGGGATCGAATCCATGACTTTCCATATATAAACACAATTTTTTAACCAAAAAACCATACATGTGGTTTGTTAAAACAAGCCACCTATTTTATATTTAATCCCTGCTCTAAAATTTGAACACGAGGTTAGGGTCCACACCCTATTTAATGGGCACACAGACCGAGGAAGAGAACATTAATTTATGTAGATAATTGTCTCTAAGTGCATGCCCAAGGGTGCATATACTTTGAGATACACCGTAAAGCATGCCGAGATGTCCCTTAATGAAATTTAGATAAAGTTATACTCATTTTTCATGATGTTTTGTAAGGAATCCAATGGTGCACTCTATTTATGAATTTGATCAACATGTAAAAGGTTCATTGTAAAACACAAGCAGTTGAGCATTAATAAAGAAGGTCTTTATTGGAAGTGTACCTGGAGAGGTAGCCTAAATTGGGTGAAATTTGTTATCCTAATTGTGTATTTGATTTCATTATTGTTTTTCATTTCATGCTCAGTTATTTGCAATATATTTATCATTAAATTGTGAATGGTTAAATAAGTCTTTCACATGTAAATTGTAAATAGTTAAGCTATCATTATTATTTCAAAGGTCAAGTAGCTGTTTATGTGTATTTAAAATAATAAACATCTAAGGATTTTTTGGATCAAGTTGCTATCATATTTGGTTTGAAAAGTGTTTTCAAGTAAATTATTACAAGATCCAAACTCAAACTTGGTAAAGGAAAACTTTCAAGTTATAAGTCTGATATTGGAAAAATATTTCGAAGACATAACATGGCTTATGAAAAGGGAGAAGAACAAGACCAACCCATGAGCGAAGAATAGATCATAGATGTGCTTCAAATATTAAGGGATATTGTAGAGGAGTTTCAATAAACACTTCAAAATCTTGTAATAAGAGAATATTCAGTAAAAGGAGAAGGAGGAGGTGAAGGAGGTGGACCTTCAGAGACCATTTCACCATCCTCATCATCATCCTCATCATCGTCGTCGTCTTTTGAAGTGAGTGAACATTATTTTCATCGAAATAAGTCCTCTAAGAAGTATGACCATAATATGTCATTATTAAAATTGGATGTCAAGTTCGAATTGTCAACCTATGATGGATAATTGAATACTAAGAAATTGGACAACTAGATCAAGAAAATAGAGGATTATTACAGGGTTCAAAAGATCATGGATGATGCTGCAAAGATACAGTTAGCTTCTATTTGAATAAGTGGAACCACATTAATATGGTGGGAGAGTAAGATGCAAGTTGATATTGTTCAAAGGGTAATGTAATCTCTTCCTTGGATAATTTTACTAAGGCTATAAGGAAATAATTCTATCCATGGGCACTTATGAAAATGACAATGATTGAACAGAATCATCTAAGGCAAGGTAAAGGCCAAAATATTCAGGAATATACAAAGGAATTCAAAAAGAAGGCATTATCATTGGGGATTCTATTGTATACTCATGAAACTCTTCTGAAATATATTGGTGGAATACACTCATATATTCGTCATACTATTTTAATGTTTATCTCTACTAACATTGATAAGGTGTCAGTACAAGCTACACATCTAGAGGCTAGTAAGGGTAAGAATGTGAGAAATGGTAAGAATCCATACAATTTTGAGAAGAAACTGAAAGGTAAATGGAAGAGTAATAAATCATCCACAGTGAATCAAGCTAAGGGAATACCTACATGTTCCCACTATAATAAAAAGGGACATGAGGAATCACAGTGTTCGAAGTTGCATCCGTAATTACAACCAAATAAATTCAAGGAAAAAGGGAATAAAAATATTATTGCATTAGCTCATCAGTATCTATGGTCATATTCCATAGATGAATCCAAGATCATGGCCGTAGGAAGAAAAATTATTTCAGCTATCAATTCAAATTATTCAGTTCAATCTACCAAAATGGAAAGTGATATTGATGAAAAGAAGAGAAGTGAGGTTTTTCATGTCAGATTTATAGTCAATCATACCAAGGTAAATACTTTATTTGAGAGTGGATCTCAAGTTAAAATAATATTTGAAATGATTGCTAAGAAGTTGGGTTTAAATATGACACGTCATAAGAAGCCATATCCATTAGGTTGGGTGTGTGAAGATGTTAAGTTTCAAGGGACAAAACAATGTAAGATTGGGTTTGCAATTACAACTAAGTTATTTGACGAGGTTGTGTTAGATGTTGTGCCTCTTGACATTTGTGACATTTTCTTGGGTAGTACATATCTATTTGAAAAAAAGGTTGTATTCTATCAAAAAGAGAATAAATATCATCTTTTCAAGGATGGGGTTGAATTTATTGTTATAGCTCATCGTATTAAAACTAATGTTTATTTAGTGAGCACGGGGAAAATTAAGAGACTCGTGAGTGAAAGTAAATATTTTGTTCTCATGATAGTGAAACAAAAATAAGAATATATAATAGATGCTTTATCATGTTGTGATCCAGATCATTAGAAATAATTGGTCGAAATCATATCTAATTATGATGAGTTGTTTCAGGAACCGACAAGGTTTCCTCGTAAGAGGGAGGTTGAACATGAAATATATTTATAGTAGGATGCTCCTCTTTTGAATATTGGAATGTATAGGTCATCAATGATCGAGAATGCATAAATTAAGAATCAAGTTAAGGATATGATTGATAAATTAATAATCAAACCAAGCTCCTCTCCATGTGGTTCTCTTATTTTATTAGTTCCAAAGAAATATGGCACATGGAGGATGACATCAAAATTGAAAAACATGACATATGGAAAACTACTTTCAAGACCAAGCAGGGCTTGTTCGAGTGGTAGGTTATGCCATATGGGTTATGTAAGATGCCAATAAAATTTATGAGAGTAATTAACTAGCACAGCCGACTCGTGGCTGGAGAACGCCAAAAGGTATTGAGTGTTTAGATCCACATCCCATGAAGATTAACGTGTCAAGCGTTTAGATCCACAAATAAGGTGCAGCGTTTCACATACTCCATTCCTAATCGCATACTCCATTTCTAATTACATAAACATGTCAATCAATTGTACATGATAGTAAATTTTTAATCAAATTAAGTAAATGTGAAAAGTAAACACATAAACATACGCCTTTATAAAAGCAAGGAAGTTAATATTTCAAATCAGAAACCTCCATTTAGTATGATGACCAAGAATATTCTATCTACATTTGATCCTGTCCATAAAAACAACATTAAAGATTAAAAACGTATTAAATGTTCCCATTTCCAATAGGTATATGCCTTTCAGCGTAATGACGTGTTCAGACCCTACATGGATTATTTTGTTATTATCTATTTAGAAGATATATTGATATTTAGTTGAATGCGGGAAGATCATATAAAGCATGTCAAGATAGTCTTTGAACTCTTGAAGAGGGATAAGTTGTATATCAAGTTATCTAAATGTGAATTTGACAAAACTTCTCTGGTATATTTTGGATACATTGTAGGGAATGGTAAGCTAAATATAGATCCCACAAAATTAGAATTCATTGTAAAATGGCCTGGGACAACTATTTCCACTAAAGTCAAGAGCTTCTTAGGAGAAGTAGAGTACTAGAGGAAATTCATTTCTAATTTCTCATACATAGCAACACCTCTACATGTGTTAACAAGTGTTAAACAAGTCTTTCAATGGGGAGGAAAGAAACATAAATCCTTTGATACATTGAAGGAAAATATAAGCAATGCACCAGTTTTGTCTATGCCATATCTCCAACATCCATTTGATATTCAAACCGATGCAAGAATATATTCCATGGGTGCATTCTTGATGTAACAAGGTAAACCTATATGTTATCATTCTGATACTTTCATTCAAGTTATGATTAACTTTCCAACATATGATAAGGAATTTTATGCATTGGTACAAATTGTAAAGAAATGGAAGCATTAATTAATGGGAAAGGACACAATTATACATACTTATTATCAACCATTATAGTATTTTCAGTCGTGGATCAAGCTACAAAAGACACGACACTTCAGATGGATGGGTTTTCTATGACAATTTCATTTGGTAATCAGGTATAATAATGGTATTCATAATAAGGTTGCATTTATGTTTTCAAGACTAGTAATTAATGCATCCACAGTACTCAGGTATACTCCTTTATCACATGAAATTTATGCAGAAAAATATGCTAGGGATGATGATTTTAAATAATTATATGATTCATTAACTCACGACAATCAACAGTCATATTATTACATGGATGATAGTTTGTTATATCATCTTGGAAAACTATGTATACCAAGAGATGAAAGAGTGAATATAATTAGAGAAGCTCATACATCTCTCATCTATGGTCATTTTTGGGTTCATAAGACAGTTGCACAGTTACATAGGTATTCTTATTGGCCTCGAATGAATGAAACAATTTCCAAGTATATCAAAGGGTGTGTTATGTGTTCCACAAGTAATCCTAGCAACAAAAAGTCAGGGTTATATACACCACTTCCAATACCTTCTCACCCATGGGAAAGTTTATCCATGGAATTTGTAGGGGGTTTTTCTATGTCTAGGATAGGACATGATTATCTATTCATCAAGATGTGTATTTTGATGTGTATAGATTCAAAAATATGTGTATTTTCACACCATGCAAGAAACATCTCACAGTTGACTAGAAAACATAGATGTTATTTGTTACTGTATGGGTTCATTTTGTATGTCCTACATCTATTATATTAGATCAAGAATTTTTTTGGGAAATTTTTGGTCTCATTTATGGGAGATAATGGACACTAAGTTGAAGAAGAGAACAACTTTTCATCCAGAGACAAATGGACAAACAAAGGTGGAAAACAGAACAGTAACACATCTACTTCAAGGATACTGTAACAAGCATTCTAAGTTATGGGATGAATAATTACCTTATTTAAAACATTCCTATTATCATTTCACGCATTCTTCTACTCAAAGAACTTATTTTGAAGTATGTTTTGGGTACTAGCCTAAATCACATATGGAATTTTCTTTTGGAGAAGCAGGTAAAGAAGATGGATAGGATGGTACATATAAATCTAAAAGGTTCATTCAAAAGATTCAATAGGTACATCAAGCAGTACAGTAACAATTGGAGAATATACACGCCAAGTATAAGGCAAGCCATGATAAACATTGAGTTTATCATCAATTTGAAGTTGGTGATCAAGTATGGTTACATATCATAAAATATAGAATGAAAGGTGAAGGTAAAAATTTAATACCAATTCGGTATTGTGCATTCAATATTTTGGAAAATATTGGTACTAATTCCTTTCGTTTATATCGACCATCCTACATGCAAATGTATTCAGTGGTAAATGTTCAGAATTTGAAGCTTTATTGTAACAACCCTAATTAATTAATTAATTATTGTGATTAAATATTAGTTTAATGAATATTAGTTTAATTAATTAATTAATTAATTTCATGATTAAATATTTGTTTAATGAATTTTAGTTAAATTACTAATTTTTATTTTGGAGACTTAGTGTATCGGTAGATGAACCCATTTATGGAAGGGGGGATAAGGTGGTTGAGGTTTAATGGGGGGATAAGGTGGTTGAGTTTTAATGGGGGGGATAAGGCAGTGAATAATGAGGGAAAGGAGGATAAGGAAAGGGGAAACACTCAGGAAGAGGGTCTTCTTTTGTTTTGGGGTAATATTTTCATATGAGAGAAGGAGAAGGTGAAGAGAGGGAGTTTTGGGACTAGATCTATATTTCTGGATTTATTGGCAGCTTGCTTGAGGAGCTTGCTTGAAGAATTTTACAGGGGGCACTTGTTGCTGGGAATTTTGGGCTCAGGGACCAGGAAACCATAAGGAATCCTAGAGCTAGGGAGTCAGATAGGTTGTTCCTAGTTGGCTGGGAGGTTAGTCAATTTTGGGCAGAGCTTCATCTTGGTGCAGAGTCTTAGAACAACATTAGTTTGAGGTATTTATCATCATTATTATGATGTGTTAATTATTTTTATATTGTTCATAATTGTTTTTATGATAAATATGTTATTCATTATTATGCTGCTAAACTTTAAATTATGATGAACATTGAGTTGTTATATGCTAAATAATGAACTGTAAAGAATTTAGGATAACATTTCTATTCTTAAATTTATGTTTTATATGGCTATGTTGAAGAGACCTTTCACATGGTATCAGAGCTCTAGTTTAAAATATGGAGACAAGGTCCTACCTACCCACCCTTCCTATTGACTCTTGACTAAAAGCTATGTTTTGTGTCATGCAAACAACCTTGAAAACCTGTCTGAAACCCTCTAAAACTTTAAAACTTGTTGGCTTGCACAAGTTTAAAATCACCCAACCAGCATTATTTCATACTTAACTGAGTTTAAGTATTTTGTTCTAAATCCATGAGAAAACCTTGAACACTTTCAATGGAAAATAAAATAAAATTCTGAAATAAAAACCACAAACACGCCCGGTGGGACTCAAACCCACCATCCCCTGATTGGAATTTAGACGCCTTGGAGGAGGAGCCCACAGGGTCAAGGTGGAGTGCTCCACACAACACCAAAGAACCAAAGTTGGTCGAACCCTTACCAAGCCATGCATTCATCATGAACACCAGCTACTATAGTGCGAAAATTCCATCAAAACCCTACTGCGATTGCAACATTAATTAAGAACCTATCAAACCCAACTTCATCATAATATAGAGAAATACAATAGAGTCGTTCAGAAAGAAGTAAATGGGTTTCCACCAGGGTTAACCCCCAATGCCTGTGAGTCGTTGCTTTGGTGTTGAGTATTTTCCCATATCATTTGAATGGGGAACCATACACAAGGTCCAACACCAAGACCAAATGCGAAGCCACCAAGCAGAGGGATAACATACAACATACGACGTGTCAAAGAAACAACATACAAGATAGTGCCCATGAGCCAGTGCTGAATACAAGTGACATCCTTAGGATCACTTCATTAGCTCCAAGCCCAAACTACCATACTCAAATCCCAACATCAAGCCATAAACCAAGTGCCTAATCACATGGAGGAGAATCCCACAAGGGGTAGCGTCACATGAAGCCCAATCGCCATGAAAAAGGAGCCGTGATGGGAATAAAAAAAAAAAGAGCCCACAAAGGAGTAGAGGGAATGCGCCATTGTGCATGACGCGTTCTCTAGTCCTTGAAATCTTGGACACCAGGGTCGATCGAGCAGAGGGACAGCCATGGTTAGCCTCATCCTTCAACTCTACTAAGCATTTGACAAAAAAAAATAAAAAAATGAAAAGGGGTCGAGCGAGGGTAGGGTTTGAAGAGATTAGGGTGAGAAGAGATTAGGGTTTGAAGAGATAAGGGTGAGAAGAGATTAGGGTTGAGGGTGAGAACCGGGGAGAGGGGCTTGTGGGCCTCATGCGAGGACCCACTGGCCGACGTTAAATATTTTTTTTATTTTAAGTTTTAATGGTTTAAATTTAATTAATAGTTTATGTTTTAACTAATAGTTAAATTTTAAATGTTTTAAATTTATGTTTTAATTAATAGTTTAAATTTTAAATGTTTTAAATTTTTGCTATCACATGTTTATGTTTATGTTTAAATTTATGTTTAAAATTATATCTAATTTATGTTTTAATTTATGTTTAAATTATATCTAAATAATGTTTTAAATTTATGTTTTAATTAATAGTTTAAATTTGAAATATTTTAAATTTTAAATGTTTTAAATTTAAAACTACTTAAAGTGATTAATTAGTTAGTGACTAATAAATTAGAATGATTAATTAATTAAGTGAGTAATTGATGTTAATGATAAATTATGTTAAACATCACATTAATTAGTTTTAAACGAAAAGTTTAAGGACTTAAACCATGACATGGGGGAGGGGGCTTTATGTATGCTACGAAGTAAGATAGGGAAATTCATGAGTATGGTACAGTGCTAGCGTAACTACCAGGAGAGAGAGTCAGTGGTTTTCTTAGGAAAAGACATTGAGCTTAGAGGCTTTTGACCTTGACCTAGACACTTACCCTAGAGAGAGTAACGTATGTTTAGAGACAAGTAAAAAAAAACTAACGCCTAACCCTATGTTTTCAAGTTTAAGTTGCGCAAATGTGAATTGCCTTAGAATATTCCTTGACATACTTTTGGTTGATGCAGATTCAATTATACAGGATGGTTAGGACTCGAGGAAATCGAGGTAGAGGGGCATCGTCACAGGGACCGCCAATGCCACCACCACCATCACCTGAATTAGCTCTCATTTTGCGCTCTTTGGAGGCCATTAATGAGACTTTAAAGGGGCATCAGCCAATAGGGATCGAAGTGGAGCCCCCACTATCTGGAGTGGGTAAGCCTGAAGCGTCGAGGGATTCAGGAGGAGGGCCTCCACCCGAGGACATAGCTAGAGAACTGTAGAATATCAAACTTCCAGAGTTTGCCGGGGGTTGTGCCAGTGAACGTGCAGAGGCATGGTTGGAAGGAATGACACAATGTCTCGCCTTAAGCAACTATGCTTCCACATCAAAGGAGAAAATAGCAATCTTTCAGTTAAGGGACAGTGCCTTGAACTGGTGGGTCAACTTAGAGAGGTAGTTGCACCTTACCCCAGACACCGTCTCCTGGAAAATTTTTGAGGAAAGGTTCCAAATGAAATATCTACCAGCTTACTATGAGGAACAATAGGTGGGAGCATTTCATGCTCTAGTATAGGGAAACAGGATCGTGGAAGAGTACGAGATCAGGTTCATGGAATTGGTAAAATATGTTGCGTACATGGATAATGATCAACGATAGGCAAAATTCTTTGTCTATAGGTTAAAACCTAGGATAAGGGCCATGGTACGGATGTGGAAACCATGTTCAGTAGAAAAAGTAGTTGAAAATTCACACTATGCTAAGGAACACATGAGCTTAAATGGAGGTATGAGATTGACCTTTCCACATCATCCTGGATTCGTGGGGAAGGCCCCTAGGAACTTCTCTGGGGGAGGGATATCTAGGCCACCTCGTTATGGTAATAGATTTGCACCAAGGACAGTTTCCACAAGTATTTCGATGGCAGCAAGTGCAACATCCCGTTCATCACCAATGATGCAGGCAAGTCCACGACCTTCTTAAGGAGCAGCTAGGAGGGGCAGGGGTTCCAGGGGAAGGAACTCATTTCAGAGACCGTCATAGAGCAGTGCACAGGTTCAATCTCGGTTACATGTTGGGGATGTGGAGGACCCCATTACCAATGTGACTACCTAGAGTTGCAAGCAGGATTTGTGCATAGAGAAGGAAAGGCCCCAATGGGAAGAACAAGTGGAAACAACTAGATTTATGCATCAGTTAATAATCGCGAGGAAGAACATCAATTCATGGTGGTGGAGTCATCAGGTATGCCAAATCATATCAATGTTAAAATTTTATTTGATTATGGTGCTACAGATAGTTTCATTTCACCTTCTTCATTAGAAAAGAGTGGGTTGGCAGCCTACGAGCACGATGAATTTAAACAGGTCGAGATGGATTCGACAGAAAAACAAGCAGTAGGACCTAGCATTGATAATTGTCTAGTAGACCTGGAAGTGTGTACTACTAGGTTGAAGGTATACATCACCGCTCTCAGGACATATGACCTAATCATTAGAATGGATTGGTTAGAATCCCATCGAGCTATGATAGACTGTTTCACAAAAAGGGTGCTTTGTGTTGATGATGAAGAAAGGCCAGTAGAGATCCATAGGGTACAGAGAAAGGTGTCTCTACACTTTATCTCAACTATGAAGGTTAAGCAGTGAATGAGGCAAGGGTGTCTACTGTATGTAGTGGAAGAAGTGAATGAAAGGAAAGGACCCTCCTTGGATCAGTACACAGTATTGTTAGAGTTTAAGGATGTTTTTTCTGATCGAGTTTCTAGGGTTACCTCCTAAGAGGGAGCTTGATTTTATTATTGAGCTAAAATATAGTGTAGAACCAATTTCCAAGACTCCGTATAGGATGACAGCGCCAGAACTTTATGATTTGCAGATGTAGTTGAAAGAGCTACCCGACTTAGGGATAATAAGGCCCAGTGTCTCACCTTGGGGTGCACTAGTAATTTTTGTGAATAAGAAGGATTGTTCCTTACGAATGTGTATAGATTACAGGGACTTGAACTGTGCTACAGTGAAAAATAGGTACCCAATGCCATGAATAGATGATCTCTTTGATCAGATGAAAGGAGAAATGGTATTCTCAAAAAATGATTTTCGATCAGGGTATCACTAGTTAAGGATTAAGGAAGGCAATATTCCTAAAACTACCTTTCGAACTCGGTTTGGGAATTACGAGTTCGTTGTAGGACCTTTCAAATTGACCAATGCACCAACAAT
>JASDQU010306964.1:89553-108713 GCA_032191745.1 Picea mariana | reverse complement strand
TTGGGGGTCAGGTATGAATGGATAGAAGAATGTGATAGTGCATTCATCGAGCTTAAGAGGTTACTAACTAGTGCACCAATTCTACGAGTGTCGTATATGGAAAAGGAATTCACATTATGCATAGATTCCTCGAAGCAAGGGTTGGGGTTCGTGCTAATGTAGGATGGAGGAGTGATAGCTTATGTGTCAAGGAAGTTGAAGAAACAGGAGGAGCTTTACGCTAATCATGATTTAGAGTTGGCATCTGTAATGCTAGCTTTGAAACTTTGGAGGCACTATCTAGTGGGGAAAAACTTTGAGCTCAAAATGGACCATGAAAGTTTAAAACATCTCTTCACTCAAAGGGATATTAATGCCAGGAAGAGGCGATGGAGTGAGTTCATGAGTGAGTACGATTTTGGTATTTCATGTATCAAGGGAAAAGAAAATGTGGTCATGGATGCCTTGAGTAGGATACCACATGTCTTCTCCTTGGTACCCTTAAAACTCAACCTAAGGGAATGTGTGTTGATGCAACTCCTTGGAGACAATTGGTATTTAAAGGTTCCTTCAAATCTCGAGAGTGGAAGGTAGTTATATCCAAAGCATGATGGATATATCCTGGAAGTAGATGGACTATTAAGATATCAAGGAAGGATGTAGATCCCTGAAGGTGGGGACATTCAAAGCATCATATTGAAGGAAGCCCATAGAGAACTTTATTGTTCACATCTGGGTGTGAAGAAAATGTACGCAGACATGAGGAAGCTCTTATTCTAGGTAGGCATGAAGCGTGATGTAGTCCATTTCGTCACCAAGTGACTAGAGTGTCAACAAGTGAAAGCCGACCACCATCACCCATCAGGACTCCTACAACCACATGATGTTCCTATGTCCAAGTGGGAAGTCATTTCTATGGATTTTGTTGTGGGGTTTCTGCTCACATCTCATAGACACAATTCCATTCTTGTGATAGTTGATAAGTTAACCAAGAGTGCTCATTTTATTCTGGTTAGAGACACTTACGATGTCANTCATCCATTTCACGGGATACCCAAGAAGATCATTTTAGATAGGGACTCCATATTCACTTCTAGGTTTTTGACAAGTTTGCAGTCAGCGTTGGGGACTCAGTTGAACTTAAGCACAACTTATCATCCTGAAATAGATGGGCAAACTGAGAGAGTAAATTAGGTTATGGAAGACATGTTTAGGATGTATGTTATGGATAATCAAATCCATTTGGAAAAGTACCTACCTTTGGTAGAGTTCGCCTACAATAACAGTTTTCATAGCTGAATCGGAATGCCACCCTACGAAGCTATGTATGGGAGGCCATACAGAACACCGTTGAGTTGGGAAAGATTAGAAGACCGAGTAACAGTTGAGCCAGAATTGATTCAAGATATGGAGGAATAGGTGATTCAGATTAGGCAGAGACTAAAGGAAGCACATGATAGACAAAAATGTTAAGCGGATGCACACAGGACTAACCGAAGTTATAAAGTGGGAGATCAAGTTTTCATTCGTATCAGGCCTAATAAGAGTACCATTCAGTTCAAGAAGGGGAAAAATTTGACACCTCGATTTATAGTACCATTCAAAATCCAAGAGAGAATTGGACCTGTTGCCTATCGTCTCGTACTGCCAGCCCACTTGCATAAAACCCATAATGTTTTTCATGTATCTATTCTACGTCATTATGTTGTTGATGAATCAAATAAACTAAATTGGTAGGAATTGCATGTATTGGACGTGGGAACCCTCATGGTAGAACCATTACGCATATTGGACCGCAGAGTCCGACAGCTCAGGAACTGTCTGGTAGACCAAGTTAAGGTCCACTGGGACAAGTATATTCCAGGATTTGTTACTTGGGAGGATGCTGAGACATTACGATGAGCTTATCCCTCACTTTGTTTGACCACCTTGAGAATATGTTTCTCAAAGGTTTGGTGTATGTAACACCAAATTTTTACTTAGATAACTGGGATTACCTGAGGCCTAATCACCTTTATTTTCTATTCACAGTGAAACTATTAATGATACACTTGAACTTTTAAGATGTATGAACCTTTATGAATGTTTAAATGTTATTTGAATGATGATGGATATGATGCAATCTATTATGTGAATGTGAAATCTATGAATGTTAGCGTTATGTGAATGATGGTGGATATGATGTAATCTATTATGTAAATGAAAATTTTATGAACGAGTAACGTCAATTGAATTATGGGGATATTATGAGATCTATTTCTAACTTGAAAATTTTGATATTAAAGTTGTTGGTACGTGGATACCGAATTGAGATTATGGTTGTATGTAATTACATGATGATAATGCATAGATATGTAAGAGTTTGTGTTATAGACTAATCTGCAGGTCATTGGGCTTTGAAATAACCAAGGGATAATGGTAATGAAAGTGGATGTCATAACTACCGACCGAGAAACAATATGGTATGAATATTTGTATGTGAAATTATATTGGCTTGAATGCATTGCTATGATATGTGGACCAGTGCAGGATTTCAGGTGGTGGGACTGCCCAAAAACTGAATAAACGATGAAAAAATTCCCAACAACACGGTGCCACTGTATATTCCATTGTAGGGTGTGGACCCTATCCCTATTAAGAGGGGTGGAGGCATTTCCCACTGTGTATCTTATGAAACCTAGAGTCGTGGGAGAACGGTGTTAGATCATGGTCCCCTAGACGTGTCATGATGACTGTCAGTTGCCTATTGGGGAAGCTTGGTCAAGAGAGTGACACTTTCGCTTACAGATTCTATTTGGAGTTAAGTCAATATAGTTGACGCTCCAAGATAGTCCAACAGAGGAAGGATAGGAATGGATGATGGAAGTAAGTTAGGGAGGAAGGATGAATATAAATAGTTGAGAGTGTATGGTGATTTACCTTATGGTGGAATTTATTGTTTTTCCTTCTCAAAATAAAATGTGTATATATGTATATTCATAATTACTTAACTAAACTACAATTGTCTAAATAAACATTCTGGAGCTAAATTATTGTAATTAAGGGATTTCACAAACATTTGATTGATTTATTATCTTTTATAAAATGAATAGTCTTTTTGATTGGATTGGATGCATACATAAATTACTATAGAGATGATAGTTATTATTATTAGTACATGCACGATACTTGTATGTACTAGCTACACATGGATTTATTGCACATGTACACTAGTATGTATGATTTTTCTTGGCTTACTTATTGATAATGTTGTTTATTGGATATGAATGTGTGAACCATGTGTCATTTCCCTTGTACCATAAAATACTTTATCTTCGGGATGAAGTTTCCTGAAGGGTGGGTGTATGTAACAATCCTAATTAATTAATTAATTATTGTGATTAAATATTAGTTTAATTAATTTCATGATTAAATATTTGTTTAATGAATTTTAGTTAAATTATTAATTTTTATTTTGGAGACTTAGTGTATCGGTAGATGGACCCTTTTATGGAAGGGGGGATAAGGTGGTTGAGGTTTAATGGGGGGGGATAAGGCGGTGAATAATGAGGCAAAGGAGGATAAGGCAAGGGGAAACACTCGGGAAGAGGGTCTTCTTTTGTTTTGGGGTAATATTTTCATATGAGAGAAGAAGAAGGTGAAGAGAGGGAGTTTTGGGACTGGATATGTATTTCTAGATTTACTGGCAGCTTGCTTGAGGATCTTGCTTGAGGAATTTTACAGGGGGCACCTGTTGCTGGGAATTTTGGGATCGGGGGCCAGGAAACCATAAGGTATCTTGGAGCTAGGGAGTCAGATAGGCTGTTCTTAATTGGCTGGGAGGTTAGTCAGTTTTGGGAAGAGCTTCAGCTTGGTGCAGAGTTTCAGAACAACATCATTTTGAGGTATTTATCATCATTATTATGTTGTGTTAATTATTGTTATATTGTTCATAATTTGTTTTATGTTGAATATGTTATTCATTATTATGCTGCTAAACTTTAAATTATGATGAACAATGAGTTGTTGTATGATGAATAATGAACTCTAAAGAATTTAGGATAACATTTCTATACTTAAATTTATGTTTATATGGATCTGTTGAAGATACCTTTCATTTATGAGCCTCCTATGAATATAGAAAAAGAAGAAAGTATTCAGGTTCCAGTAGTTGACGATTTTTCTCCAAAATATTTGGACGAGCTATAGGAAGATGTTATTCTTGACAAAAGAATAAATAATTCACATAAAGGTGATTTGGAATATCTTCTAATTGGTATTTAAGGGTTAAAACCAATTAAGAAAATGGATGGAGATGAGGAGGGTGAGTGAAACATATCCTCACCTAGTTTTTGAGTAATCAAAATCTTTTTTTGGTCCAAAATGATTCCAATGGGGAGGACTGATCCAGGAGGATCCATGCCTGTTCACAGAGGTCCAGGAGGATCTGGAACATCCACAAAGGTTTAGAATGGTTCAAAAATGATAAAATTTCAAATGTCATAAATTCTCTTTAAAACTACATCAATGATTATATCTCTTTGATAGCTTTCCAATGACACAAAAATGTCCTCAAACTGAGTTCGTATGCAAAAGTTATGAGAATCAAAGTTCAAGTCAAACTAGGTCAAAAGTCAAAGTCAACATTGGAAAAAGGGTGACATGTGTCACCACTAAAAGGGTGACAAGTGTCACATTATAGTATAGGTGACGTGGCACATTGGTTGGTAGTTGAATGGGTAAGTCGTACACACTAGATGGAAAAATCACATGCTGACACATGGTAAGGGATGACCAATGAGAGGCCACCATGTGGCGACCTCCCATTGGCCAATATTGGTCATAGTCTATCAAAATATTATGGGAGTCGGAGGGGTTCTTTTGGAGATATTTCACACACACCTAGGATTTAATTTTCCTAAGGTTTTCCCTATTTTTATTAGTTATTATTCAATCTCCTATAGTTTAGGGAGGATATTCATTTTTCCTACATTCTATGAGAATATTCTCTTTAGTTCACACTTCAGTTGGATTATTTGAGTGGATTCTTGATGCCACATTAGTTCCATCACCATGTAGCATTGGTATCATTATTGATAATGCACATTTTCCTTGGGATTATCACCAGAATAACGCATTACCCTCAATTCACTATGTTTCAGTCAGTTAATTGAAGATTGAGAGGCTAGTTAAATAAGACTAGGTGGCAGTTAACTCTCGTAACTATCGTTGCATGTCCATATCACTCTAGACCATCACTATGGCGCATTGGATTCTCTTTGATTGTGAATTATTTGAGTTATACAGAGTATATCATGTGTAAATTATCATTTATTCATCCAGTTAATACAATTCTTGATTCTCTCTCTGTTGTTTATGTATTTTATCATTTCTTATGCAAACTGTGTAAGTCCTTTTCTAGATAGATATTATCTATGTGGGTTCATCCACATTTACATGGTATTAGAGATGATGGATTTCTAGGAAAAAGACACACCCGACTCTTTTTTCAAGTACTGAATATTGAAGACAACGGGAAAATGGAATTTCCAAAAGAATTGATTCTTACATCGTACAATTTCTTTACATAGAAGGACATGATGGTAATGCATATTTAAAAAAGAGGATTATATAGTTTAACTATGGAAACACAGACCGAAACCACATAATCCATAGAAAAATACAAGTACCTGAATCGAATGGATGAAGCGTATGGAACTATTTGTAGTCTCACTTCTTCTTATCTCCTCTTTCACATATCCTCCTATAAAACCCCCAATGAAGTCTGGACCACCATGGAAGGAATTTTCAGAAAACAAGAAAATATGAGGGGACATATAATCGAGGTATAATTCCTCACTTTGGATCCAAAAAAACCTTCAACAATCTCCAAGATTGTTTTACCAAATATAAGGATTTGTCGTCGCAACTCAAGGATTGCGGTGTTGATAAATATAAGGAGGAGAAACAAATATTTCTTACCATTCTTTCCAAACTTGGTCCGGAATACTCAATGTTTGTATCCACATTTGATTCAGTTAGTCTTGCCTCTGGAGCTACCTAGAAAATGCTTTCTCTTGAGGCCTTTATCGAGTCTCTGATGCAAGAGAATACCAAGCTCATCAATATCGGAAAAATAAAAGGCTCAAAAGAGCATGCACTTGTTTTGAAAGATGTTAGAATTCACAAAAATTAGAAATTGAAACACAAAGACAAAGGTAGGGGACATGAAAATCCAAAGAAAGAAGAGTACTCAAAACCCTTCAACGATTCCTCCAGATCCAAAGGTGGAAATGGAAGAAAAGGGGAGAAATGCACTTAATGCCAATGAGGATTCCATCTAGAATACACATGCATGTAGAAATATATAGATCAAATGGAACAAATACTTTAGAAAAACAAAATTAGAGATCACATCCCCGAGGGTGCAAAGAAGAAGAAGTCGAAATATCTAAACCCCAAGAAATGTAATTCTAGCCATGCTTTGATTTCCATTAACTTCTCTCTTGATGCTTGGATTGTAGATTCAAGTGCATCACACCACATGGAATCCAAAAAATAATTATACTCTTCATTGGGAACATGCAAAGGTCCTCCTATTCTAATGGGGGATGACTCTCCAATCGAATTCACCGAAAAAGGAAGAGTTGAACTCACAAACGAAAGCTTCGAGAATGTGCTACACATTCCCAAACTTTCTATCAATATTATCTCTATGTATTAGATGAAAAACTATGGCACCATGAAGAGTGTAGTATCCAAACTTGATTATGTGAATATCTATGACATGCAAACCAATTCCAATTTTTTTACCGGTGAGGTAAATCATCAACCCAGACTCTACACATTTTCTAAATTTATTGAACCAGATTATGCATTACTACTTACTTATGTTGATGAAATAAGTAGGATATGGAATGAAAGGTTTGGGCATTTAAATTTCATATATATGCAACATATTAGAAAGAAAATAATGGTTAAAGTTCTACCTGACATCCACTTCTCCAAAGGAATTTGTGAGGGATGTGTTCTTGGAAAACACCCTCAAGAGAAATTCGACAAAGGAAAGACTCATAAATTCCACAAAGGAAAACACCCTCCTCTCCTTTGGATCTGATCCAAAATGATATCATGGGCCCTTTTTTGCATCCATAAATCAATAAACCAAGGTATGTTCTCATTTTTGTTGATGATTTCTCACACCATACTTCAACTTTCTTTCTTAGGCAAAAATCTGAAGTTTTCCAACATCTTAAATATTTCAAAGCCCTTGTTGAGACACAGTCGAGAAAGAAGATCAAAGTCCTCTGAACAGATAATGGGGGGGAGTATGTCAAGAATGAGATATATAATATTTTTCTTGAGGTCAGAATTTAGTTGCAACACACAGTTTCTTATACTCTAGAGAAAAATGGAGTTGTTGAACGAAAAAATAGATCCCTCAAAGAGATGGCATCTTGCATGCTGCATGCAAACTCACTTCCAAAAATATTATGGGTTGAAGCACTTAATTGTGAAACCTACATCCAAAATAGATCTCCCCATATATATGTCAAGGATAAGACCCCCTTAGAGGCTTGGAGTGGCCTCAAACTATAAGTGACCGACTTTCATATATTCGGTTCTCGTGCATGGGCCATGATTCCCTCTGAGAAGAGGAAGGCACTTGATCCATAGAGTACAAAGTGTATTTTTGTTGGATAACCTGACGATGTGAAGGGATATAAGCTCATTGATCCTTCCATGAACCAACTCATCATTGAGCGTAGTGTCCAATTTGAGGAAAGTATCTCACAAGCACCTCAGGAGATGCATGTAGACACTTTTGTTCTTTCACCTATCAGAGATGATGAGAATGCACATGCTGACTCTTCTTCATATGAGAGTTGTAATTCAAAGGATTTAGATGATTCAGATACCAAGTCAGTACAGTAATATGTAGAGTTAGTGCATGCTGATATAGATGCATAGCTAGAGCCAAGGCCCAAGTGGGATAAGACTAATCTTCAGGATGCACGAGATCCTGTTGGGGATCCAGTTGATACCAAGAGGACTCGATATGATTTCGAGGAGCCTCCTCTTGCACTCACCTCCACTCAAAAAAATGTCACCCATGCATATTTTATTGGTCCAGTATTCATATCCACAATCCTATGGAGAGGCTGTTGGGAATCACTTTTGGGAATCCACCATGTAGGAGGAGTACAAATTCCTC
Source organism: Picea mariana (assembly GCA_032191745.1). Taxonomy (NCBI): domain Eukaryota; kingdom Viridiplantae; phylum Streptophyta; class Pinopsida; order Pinales; family Pinaceae; genus Picea; species Picea mariana. The sequence continues at coordinate 100,540 of JASDQU010306964.1, read as the reverse complement.
CTCAACAACTAGAGATAGAATTTAGCTCCCCTTCCTTCAAGAAGTAAACTTGTTAGGTGCATATGGGTCTACAGGACCAAGAGCGCAACAGATGGAGATGTTAGAAAACACAAAGCCAAGATAGTTACCAAGGTCTTTCAGCAGGTACATGACATTGACTATAATGAGAACTTCGCATGATTAGCGAATATGGATTCCATACGCTTGGAACTTTCTGTTGTGGAAGCCAAGGGATGGGAATTCCATGAGATGTACATGAAGAATGCATTTCTTCATGAATATATTTCTGAGGAGATATATACGGAGCAGTCCCAAGGCTTCATGCATGATTCATATTTTGTTTTTCGACTGAAGAAGTCCCTTTATGGCCTCAAGCAAGCCCCGATGGCATGATATACCAAGATGAACTCCTACCTGTTGTCACAGAAATTTATACATTGTAAGTCAAACCTAAAAACTTACATGCTCAGGACGAATAATTCACTTCTACTCCTAGTTCTATATGTTTATGATTTTTTGATCACCAATTGCTCGAATTCAATGATTGTTGCAGTCAAAAGGTTAATGCATGAAAGGTTCTTGATGATGGACATGGGTCCACTAAATTTCTTCCTTGGTCTCAAGATTAGTTATGATGCATTAGGAATCAAACTTTCTCAGGTAAAGTATGCACGATATCTCCTTGAGATATTCCACATGACAGACTACAAGTCTTCCTCGACTCCTTTTCTATCAGGAGTCAGACTTGAGGATGGTGGGGACACTCCATTGGTGGAAAGCACACTGTACAGACAATTAGTGAGGAGATTTTTGTATCTCACACACTCTAGACTGGACATATCCTATGTATTCTATGTGGTATCCCAGTTCATGCAAGAGCCACATGAGCTACATTGAAAGGCTGCAAAGTGCATCCTTCGATACGTACATGGAATTATCACCTTTTGGATTCTTTATGGAGTAGACTCTGCATTGGAACTCATCGGGTTCACTAATTCTGATTAAGATGGAGAAAACATTGATCGCAAATCCACATATGGTTACTCACTCAGTCTTAGTTCCAGGCCCATCTATTGATCGAGAAAGAAACAGGTTGTTATTTCTCTATCTTCAGTTGAGGAAGAGTATAGAGGGGTATTTAATATAACCATTCATTTCATGTGGATACAACATTTTCTTACTGAGTTGGGAATTTGATTTCATCGATCGATCATCATCTATTGTGACAACCAGAGAACTCTGAAGTTATGCAAAGATCCAATTTAGAGGTAGCGAATGAAGCACATCAAGATCCACATGAAATACATACATGAATTAGTACATGAGAGTATCATCAACCCGTTGTTATGTTCTTCAGTAGAATAGACTGCATACATATTCACTAAGACCTTCATTGAGCAGAAGTTCCATTCTCTGAACAATCATCTTGGAGTGAAGGACACAATTCCTAGCAACTGTTAGTTCTTTTTTGATACATTGTACCTTGAAGCGGGGTTTTCCCCATGAGGTTTTCTCTCTTTCCTCATTTATTTTAGTGTGTATTATGTTTTCAGGTACCTAACATGGCCTCTTTGTCGGGACCCATTCTTTATTTTCACCATAGTGATGTTTAGAGGGGTGTTGGAGATACTTCAAACACACTTAGGATTTGTTTTTCCTAAGGTTTTCCTTGCGTTTATTAGTCATTATTCAGTATCCTATAGTTTAGGGAGAATATTACTTTTTCCTACATTCTAGGAGAATATTCTCTTCAATTCACATTTCAGTTGGATCAATTGAGTGGAGTCTTGATGCCACATTGGTTCCATCACCATGTAGCATTGGGATCATCACTGATAATGCACATTGTCCTTGGGATTATCACTAGACTAGCACATTACCCTCACTCCAATCTATTTCAGTCAATTAATTGAATACTGCAAAGCTAGTTAACTCAGACTAGGTGGAAGTTAACTCTTGTAACTATTGGTATGTGTCCAGATCACTCTAGACCACCACTATGACATATTTTCTTCTCTTCTAGTGCACATTATTTGAGTTATATATAGTATATCATGAGTAAATTATCATTCATTCATTCATTTAATAAAATTCTTGATTATCTCTCTCTCTCGTTTCAATCTTTTCTCATTTCTTCTGTAAACTGTATATGTCCTTTTCTAGATAGATCTTATCTATGCAAGTTCATTCACATTTTCAGGTCAAACTCGTGACCTCCCAAAGTATTAACAAAGCCTCCACTAGCAATGTGCCATGCATTTAGTTCTTAGCCATGATCCCCTTGGTTCAATATTGGTCCATGCAACCAATGTCATAGTGCACGGGGCTAATGAAATTGAAGAAAAATTAACCATATAAAATATGGTTATAACTATATATTAAACAACCAATGGATATGCCAACCAAAATAGTGGGATATATGGTAGCCGGTGGGGCTTGACCCCTGACTTTTCATATATTAAAATGTTGTTTTAACCAACAAACCATGCACGTGGTTTGTTAAAACAAACCACCTATTTTATATTTGATACCTCCCCTAAAATTTGGAAAATAGGTCATGGCCCATGCCCTATTTAATGAGGGTGTGGACCTAAGAAAGGAACATTAATTTATGTAGCTAATTGTCTTGAAGTGCATGCCCAAGGGTACATAGACTTTTATATACATTGTAAAGCATGTCGAGAGGTCCCTTAATGGAATTTTGATAACTTTATACTCATTTTGCATGATTTTTCACAAACAATCCAACACTGCACTTTGTTTCTGCATTTGAGAAATATGTAAAAAGGTCATTGTAAAACACAAGCATTTTAGAATTAATAAATATGGTCTCTATTGGAAGTGGACCTGGAGAGGTATCCCAAATTGGGTGAACTTTGTTATAGTACTTTTGTATGTGATTCCATTATTATTGTTCATTTCATGCTCAATTATTTGTAATTTATTTATCATTAAAATGTGATAGATAAGTCTTTGACATGTAAGTTGTAAACAATGAGGCGATCATTATTATTTCGAAGGTCAAGTAGATGTTTATGTTTATTTAAAATAATCATCATCTAATGATTTTTTTGATCAGGACCCTCTATACCAACATGAGTATACAACAAAGATATTGATGATTCTAATATGTACTTGATACACTGGAAATATGAATTGCAAAGCCAATAATTATTTTGAATGACCGACATAGGTTAAAATTCCTCTAAAGAAGAACATGACACGTTATTTGATTTAGGAAGAATGGACTTAAAATGAACATGGAAATAAGTCTATGATGCAGGGGGCAATGATAGATTTCCCATAATGACTGGAAAAATAACGAAACAAAAGAGTAAAATATTTGTGTAACTGGCTCGATTTCCTAAAGCCATACTAACCCAGACTGTTGATACTCGGCTTAAAACTTTGTGCTTTATTCAGAGGCAAATCGATTGCTGCCAATAACATTAAAAAGGACTCATTCCCATGCACTTTTTTATTATTTGATTTTTTTTTATTTTTCATATTGGAAAGACTAAAAAAGAGAATAAAATAATGCTATAATACATGGAGGAAACGAGTGTCACAAGCATGAAAACTAGTTCCAATTGCAAGGAATGTACCTATGCTTGATGCAAGGAAGTAGGTGCAAGATATGGACACTTGGGGTAATGTTGCCTCTTAGGTTACAGGTGGAAAATTGCAATGGAAAAATATGCAAGGATAGCATCTGATAAGAATTCATGAGGAAGTGGCTAAGAAATGGTAATTTGAAGCCAATATTAGGCTCAAAAGTGTAAGAAAGTGAGTGCAATGTAGTATTACAACATAACACATAATCATGGGATCTCCGTGGGTTAAAATACAGAAAAGTATTGAGAATAATATGAGGTTTTCAATGCAATATCATGGAGGTACTAACATGATGTTGAAGCCTAATAAAAAAATCATCATGGTCTTGAAAAGGAAAAGTAGGTTCTAAATTAGGATGCCCATGACAGTAGGATCCTATCATGAACTGAACAACACTTGAATTGGTTGGAAAGGCTTATGTCACCAATAAGTGGGGTTGAAACTGAGGCATATATATAATCGGTCACTGATAATGCAAAGTCCAAGGTGGAGAATGACCCTACCCTATATTCTAGTGATGAAAAAATTACCTCAAAGAGTCTGAATAATGGGCATAACGAGTACGAAGATAGTATTTTGATCATCCTGCGTGCAAAATTGCATCTCAAATGATCACCTCATCCTTAAAATATATTCTAGTAGGAATTTTAATAACTAAAAATGGAAAACACTATATAAAATTGGGTTAAAAATTCTATATAATATAGGAAATCACCCCAAAAATATTTCATTTGAGTTTTTTACCAAATTTAATAAAAAGGGTGGAAAAGCTTGTGAAATTTCAACGTTCATAACATGAGCTATGATCATCGAAATTATTCACCATTAAGACAAGGTAGGAAAGCTATGACCTCTCTTAATTTTCATCCAAGTTATTTTACTTTTCGTGCAATTTTTTATTTATATTTTTCCTTTTGAAAAAAGGTAGGTATGTACACCCCCATGCTTGGCACGGGGCATGCATACCCCATCATATACATGAGGTCCCTTAAATATGGGAACATATGTATGCGCCAATTGTTTTGGATTTAATAGCCAACAAAAAATACATACACACATATATGGAAGAAAGGTACACCAAGAATTATACTCAAGAAACTACCTAAGGGGAAAGTCTATATTACCTTATAACATTCCAACATTTTCATGTGTACATTCTATTGTAAAAATGGTCTCTTTATATAACCATAACCATAGTTGAACATACCTACTAAGTATTAATTAGGTAATTATATTACATCATTTCCATAACCATCTCCACAATATCTCCCTAAATATCTCAACTCAATCGATGAGATTCTCATCCCTAATATATCTCCTTATCCTCATCTTTCACTCATACATAGACATTAATCCTGGTCTACTTCATTACATTTGTCAATTATACATTTTAAACATTATTCATAATTCACAAGTATGAATCATTCCTTCATAATCCCCCTTAATGAATACTTGTCATTTCTTTAATTGGTCCAATCTTCAACATCTTATTATACTCTGTCTTCATGTTTTTTATTTGGTCTTATTTATTATATAGATTCAATCTACTTCTTTTACCCACATATTATAAAAATCATCTTTGTTGAATTCCATATAAAAAATTTACCATCCACAAGAATACATGGGTCACCAACCATTGTATCCGACGGTTCTATAAGAAACTCTTTCATGTACATGGTTCATCAACCATTGTTGAATCACAAATCTCATACCTATACCTATAAATCCCCCTTCATCATCATCATTCATCATCATGGGTATGCTTTGGCTTACCCATACATAATGGGTTTTGGTGTATTACCCCGAATCATTACAACAAGTGATTTCTAGATTATCAGAACCCTTCTCTATCATAACAAGTGGTTTCTACTTCCCACAAAAAAATACAATTATATCAAGTGGTTTCTAGTTGACCACAAACCTTCAACATATGAATTATGTGGGTACACTTTCCTCTTCACCGCTTACATCAAAATTGACTCAGGTATGCACACCATTCCTCTTCATGGCTTACATCATCATTTTACTTTTCAACTTTCATTTCAACCTAATCTAACCCATATACAAACATAGGACCAATATCATCTTAGTTTCGATCATCAAACAACACTATAAATGAGGATCTTCAAAATTCTTAGGGATCTCATTCTCTATGCATCTCAAAAACACACGGTGCTACTTATTTACCTTACTTTGCTTCCTTCTTTGTTCTTTGTCTCCTTTGTTGTTGCATTCTTTCATCCTTTCTCATTGTTTATCTTCCACAAATTCATTCATTTGTTTTCTTTCTTCTTACATTACCTATTACTTATGTTTTTCATGCCCCTGAGTATTCTTCTTCATCATCTTTCTTCTATCATATGCTTTTTTCATGGATTCATTGTCTTCATAATTATTCATCTGAATCTTCCACACAATACCTACATAAAAATTTTCTTGTAGGAGGGGTGCCTCCATCCAACAAGACACCTACAAATTACATTCTTACAAAAAAAAAATGTTTCTTGTTGGGTTGATCAAAATCCAAAACGACACCTATGTCATTGTCTTGGAAAACATAATTGATGCCCCAGGGACATGACTTAAACTTGACTTGACTTTAACTTTGACTCGAGTGTCAGGTATCACCAATCATGCACCCTTCTTCAATTTACACATCAATACAGACTTATTTCCCATGACTTCAAACTATCAACCTCTAACATGAACTTTCCTTTAATTATTTACATTAAAAATATATATTTTAATAAATCTTTGCAATGATTTTGACCTAACTTGACATTGAGTTTAGAAATTTCCAATAACTTCATTATTCTTGACTTTAACTTGACTACTTACATCAATAAGATTCATATGGAACTTTACAATTTTGATTTTAAAACCAATGGATTCTTACATCCAACCAACCAAGATACCATTACACTTTAAAAGGGATAAAGGCCTTTACAAACCATTTCATACATATATGAAGTTTAAACCCATTTGATGCTTTAATGGATCACTATTTAAAAAAAAAATAGTGAAGAAAGTAACTTTCTTTCCTCCATGTGCATCACAAATGAACTAACTTTAATTTATGATATCACTTAAAAAAAGATCATGATGTAAACATTTCATTTTACCATCTTCATGATAAAATCACTTTTCAAATAATAAACTTTATACTTTTTCTTATTGATGTATGAAAGGACCATCGTCCTTGTCCTTCAAAATGATGCATTTTCTTTACACCATTTATCCAAGGTTTGTGCCATCTCCTGCTTGGCCACGAGTGCATTCATGGGGCCACAAACAAGGATTTTTCTTCTAATACAATAAATTTATCATTACATCCTTCTCATTATATGCAAGAGCGATATTGCCATTCAAACCCTTTGCCACAATTGAATGATTTCAAGGAGAGGGTTTTGATTTACAAGTCTCGTATCTATCCATGCACATTGATTCACACAAACCACACTTCAAACTCAAGATTTCATGTTGCACCATCAATAATTCACAACGCACTCGCCCTGCACTCTCTCTACACTCTTCTCCATGATCTAATACCAAATGTTGGATTTAATAGCCAGCAACAAATACATACAAACATATATGGAATAAAATGTTCCTCCTAGTGGTGCACTAGGAGAGAGAAGTAAGAACATTTTAAAATTTTAAAATTATTTATTTTTTTATTTTGTTTTAATTAGTTTAAAATTAAAGAAAAATGTTTTTCGATGGATTATAACTAACAAAATTGATATGAATGTATGAATATTCAAATAAGATGGCTAGTGGGATATCCACATCACAGACATAGGGGTCAAAGTGAGGCTCGGTTAGACGCAGATGCTACTTAGGTGGAGTGCACTTTACAGAGTGTCCAGAGAAATATGGACCGCCTTACACAATAGATTCTGATGGTGTAGATCGAGGACTTGTCAGAGTGGATGCAACGCCACACTATTTTTGGTGTCTAGTCCATGCATTTGTATGCTATAGAGAGACACATGTGGGGGCGGGGGCATCCTCATGAATAATCTATGACTCATTTTGTATCATCCTATAGTTGGACATTCAAGGTAGAGCCCAAATTTTGTAACTTAAAAATCCATATTTTTTATTATTTGGATGTGGAAATAATATATATACATATCTCTTTTTTTCCTTGGTATATAACTTTTATATACAATTATGTCTGTGTTTCATTTATATATATGACAAATTCCAATCCAATACATAGTTATCATATGCATTAGATACAAAATTTTCACTTTTAAAAAATCGAAACTTGAATATAAGTAAAATAATTAAAATATCGTTCCATAATATGTACTCGTAGGAGTCATCGGAGCCATGTGGGATCATGCACATGGTATTGACCATTTAACTACGACACCACCAAATAGGAATCCATGAGAATCTATAAATGTGTAATGCCATGCACAATAACATCTCTTAGAAGTTTGATCACAATGGTATACTCGGCCACATTATTCATTGTTGGCCCGAGATAATTAACAACCTCCAGAAACAATCACTTGGCCCTTGGGCGAATAAATAACCCACGTGGTGGAAGAAAGGTTCTGAGTGTGAAAACTTGTTTCATTCATGAACCTAACATGAGCTGAAGGTTCCATCAAAGTCTACCAATCAAGAAGAAACACTATAAGTGATGAAGAACAAAATGAGGGAAAAAACAAAGTATATATCTATGAACAATAAATACAAAGGGAAAATATCTTAGCAACATTTTTCAAACATGGTACCTCTTCAAGTAGACTTTATTTCTAGGTGTTGACAACACATTACCGTCATAATCGGATAACTCCTAATCTCCTTTTTGAAGTGCACACATCACAATGTAAGGACCGTGCAACATTGGATTTAACTTGTCTACCCCTAACACATCTTTGTCTTGATCATAAACCAGAACAAGGTATCCTTCGAAAAACACTTATGGGTGGATAGAAATTTCTTATGGGTCTCGTTTGCGGTAGCAACATCATGACACTACTCATCTAACTGCTCAAGGTTAACAAGATGGGATTTTAAATTTTGTGTGTCAAGAAGAAGCTGAAGTGTGATCTTTAACGAAGGGATTTCACGTTCAATAGGTACATCTTCTCTGTTAAGCCCTAATATTGGCTGATTACCCCTTAATTGGGGCATATTAGATTAGTAATGTTATTTTATTTATGTCTACTTTATTCCATTAGTTGTAATTTTACCTCCTAGTCTCCTATATATACCAAGGAGACATTTTCATTTGGAATCATCTTGTACCTGAAAATTTAAGTGGGGTAAAAGGAGGTTGCCCCCTCGAAGAGGATTATTATATGAAATTATCTCTTTTTCAAGGTGTTGAGTACTTTTTCTGAGATTTTTCTATTCTATATTGATATTTGGTTCTTAACATATGGTATCAGAGCTCAAGGTCTTGGGGTTTCGCTTCTACATATGAGACACCTTGGAATTTTCACTATAACTTTTTTTCTAAAACGTTTCAGAAGGAAGGACTTGGAGGATATTTAGTAGTTGGATCAAGGTACGTTGGGTTAAAATTTTATCTCCCGAGGCCTTATAATTTTGGAGATACAACCTTTACAAGATAGGGTTCTGGAATCATCCTGAACTGATTCATTGCGGAATTTTCGCTATAAATATTTTTTTGTAACATTTCAGACCCTAAAATCCAAAGGATATTCATAGAAATTAGTAAGGTATTTGTGGTAAAAATTTCATCTTCTGGGTCATCTTAAATTTGTAGATACACCCTGTGTAAGATAGGGTATCTGACTTGTCTCAAGAAGGTGTTCCAAGTAAAACAATCATAACTTCTTCCTAGAGTATCCAAATTAAGTGGGACCAGTTTCATTGGATCATGGACAATATGTAGTATTTCTGGTACGATTTTCATAATTTTATATCAATCATTTTGTGTGGGGCACTCTATACAAGTGAGATCTCCTAAAAAGGACAAAAAGCGGCAAGTTGTGGGGAAGTTACCATAAATTCCACTTGGCACATCCAATTTTGATCAGACCTATGGCATTGTAGAGAAGCAATATCACAGAACTACATAAAAGAAAGTTTCATACCCAAAAGGGCCGAAACTTGGGAGATACAACAGAATAAAGATTGTCTAGCAGAACCACCTCAAAATCAAGGCTCAAAAGTGATACTTGGCCAACATGCCACCCAAAAAGGGAAATTCTACACCAAATAAGCCTCTAGACAATCCTACTTGGACTCTTGATGAAGGTGAAAAAATGTGTAGGGACATAAATGATTTACAAAATAAGATAGTAACAAAAGATGAAATACAAGAGATGGAAGCTAAGTTAGAGGCAAAGATGGATGGTTTAAAAGAGGAGATCATGGAAGTATTGAAAAATTTCATAACAGAGAAGACACCTGAAAGTGAAAATAATTCGCATGAAATTCATGATGAGGACACAAGGAAGGTGAATCTAGAATGGAGAAACTCCAACTTTGGGTTGAAGACCAACCATGTTCCTAATATCAATATGAGGAAGTTTGATGGCAAGGACCCAATCACATGGATACTTCAGATGAGCAATTCTTTGATCTACATAATGTGCCACATACACAAAAGGTATGAATTGCTTATTTATATTTAGAACCTAATCAATTTGTATGGTATCGATGGCTTTGTTCTCTCAAATCACTCGTCACTTGGACAATTTTCACATAAGAAATGATAGAACACTATGAGGATACAAGGAGGAATACCTTCTTTAGCCAATTGATAAATCTCAAGCAAAAGGGTTCAGTTACTGAGCACATTGAGAACTTCTGAAGATTGAATATAAAAGTAACTGATATTCTAGATGAGAACTTGATTGATGTATTCATAGGAACTTTAAAGGATAACATTCAACATGAGTTTCGCCTTTGGGAACCCAAATCATTGGAGAATGCATTTAAGGTGGCAAGAAATGTTGAAAGTAAAAATATGGCTATGGCTACTAGAAGGACCAATCNGGAGGAAAGAAAAGAAAAAGGTTTATGCTTTAATTGTGACAACAAGTACAGTAAGGGACATAAGTGTGGTGAGAAGAAATTATTCTACATACATTGTGAAGAGGAAGAAGAACAAGAACAAGAACCATCTCAAGATGAAAACGTAGAAGCAATTTCATCTGAAGAGTTTACTCCCACGATATCGTGTAATGCATTGGATGGAATTAACACTCCTCAAACCCTCAACATCAAAGGATGCATAAAAAATAAAAAGGTAATAGTCCTAATTGATTCTGGCTGTACTCATAATTTCATTCACTATAAATTAGCCAAATCTCTCAATTGCTTTGTATATCCAGTGCCAGAGTTTCAAGTAATGATTGCAGATGGAGGAACTATCAAT
>JASDQU010306964.1:68998-79379 GCA_032191745.1 Picea mariana | reverse complement strand
TCTTCTTCATTACCATATAATGGATGGTTGCTAATAATCTCTATTATTTAGTAAATATCTTATCCTTATTATCAGAGTATCCATCAAGGATAGGTTGATTTTTGTCAACATTTGGGACAACTAACTCATCACATGAATGATTTTTAGAGACATCTGTTACAAGGAAAAATGCATCTACTACATGGGTTCCAATTTATTCATGATAAGAATAGTCAACAAAATATGCTTTCAACACTCGAAAACTAGGAAAGATAATATATGATTTTTCCTTGATTTCTTCAACATAAAAATCTATTTCATCCTTACAATTTGAAGAAATACTTGTTGTATGTTGGATATTTTTTTCAAACTCCTCACAACAATTCTCAAATAGAAATTCAAATGAAAAATACCTTTTACATTGCTCATTAAAATTTCAATGAAATTCCCTTAATGTTGAGATGCTAGAATGAGGTAGTAAGAAAAACCATTGATGTGCATCACCATCTAATGAATGCATGAACATTTTCATCAAAATTTCATCATGATGTAGATCAATTTGATCCATGCATTGATGAAATTTGATGAGATGATCTATAGAATTATCCTCCTTCCTTATTCTGAATATAGGAAGAAAATATCCCCATTCTGACATATGAGGTACTAGTTGAGGGAAACTAGGAACTGTAGAAAAGTTAAGAGCTGCAAAACTCTGAGAAAAAATAATAGAAATTTCCTTCGACATTTTGAAGTTGTGGAGTCATCACTTGATATTTCCTTCATGGAGTGGGTTCACTACGTGAAATATGCATTTTGAATATGTCCAAATTTATTTCACCATTCAAAGCTGGATCTAATGTGTGTCGTTCTCCGAGGGAATATCTTCAAATTCATCCCTGGAAATGATGCCAAAAATGCTATCACTAGAAGTTCTCCTTAGACTACTTGAAAGATGATCCCAGTACCCATTTGATTCTTTAGGATTGAACTGGTTTAAGTAGGTGGATTAGCAAGACTGGGAAAGGAAGAGGGAAACAAGCTAATTGTAGATCAGTAGCTACCATTGGGAAATGAGTCATCAACACCCTATTCAGTGAAGGAAATCAAGCTTCATAACAAACAAAAGTTTTATATAATGATGGGTAGAGGAATGAATAAGATAAAAAAAAAAGTGGATCATTCACAAAACAATAAACCTTTTTGAAAAAGTGAATGCAAGGTACTTGAATAAAAAAATGATTTAATAGGCAAGTTATAATAGATCTTTTTATACTCAATAATCTATTAATCAAGTGAAGTTCACGATCCTATGAATCTATAATTTATACAAGTAAGAAGATGTAAAGAAATAAAATAAAATAAAAATTCAAACAATTTGGTAGCACAACTCTCATGGATCTTCAATAACTAAAATGACTAAAACATGAATTCCATTAGAATTACAAAAAAGAAGCAAAATTGCTCCTCCATATCTCTCCTCTCTAGATCATCCATCCCTCCTTTTCCTTATAAAAATCCCCTTAATATATAGTGAATGATCTCTCTCTACTCTAAGGAGGTCGAAACCAAGGAGCTACATAGGATCCTCCTCCATTCCAACAAAAACATAAAAAATTTCTATCTTTTTGGATCTTGTCTATTGTGATAAATTCCTTTTGAAACAAGTCATGATGATTGATATGGTGATAGAACACATTTCCTTCATGTCCAACTAATTCCTAGGAAACCATTCAAACCTTCCTTGACAAATCGCATCCCTCTCATAGCTCATATTTGTCAATCTGTTAGAGTTTATAGCGCCTATGGAGGAAGCACTGCGAAATTTCTTGTGGATGGTAATTTTGAATTTTCTCCCAAACTGTCAACTGGATTAGGCTGATTTATTTTCATAACGTCAATGGTAATATGGTGCTTCTCCACACCAAATTTTTGAAGCACCCAAATTTTTATTCAACAGTTATGATGAAAACATCAGAGAAAGTTGTTACAGGAAATTAGTTCGTAGTGCCAGTTCAAAGCACTAAACCAGTTTGCAGAAATCTTCCAAAAATGGTGATAAATATTTGGAATAATGAACCCTTAATGATGAATGAAGATGGAAAGGCACTGAATACTAGAAAAAACTGTTAGATACCTTTTACAAAAACATCATTACCAAATATTGACACATTTTTGAAGGTGTTGCTAACTTCTAGGAGAGTTAGAAACACCTTTGATTTGGAAAATTTGACAAGACATTTGGTGGTTGGATGGTCCTCCAAGACCTTTGGATATTTTTTTTGGTTATACATTTTATGACCACCTTTACATTACTAGAAATGACCCATACCTTCCCTTTGTGAAAATGATGACACCCACTTTCATGACATCAAGACATGACCATGTATTTGATCAACTCTAGACCTAGGATAAAAATCAATCACCTTGATTTATTTACAGGAGACATGACTCAAAATTTTAAGAAACGTTACCCTATGACCCAAAATTATGAAATTTTAAATAATTGACTTCTAAGAGAAGGAAAAATCACATGATTAGTAAAACTAATGATGTCCTTCAATACATATAATGTGCTAACATAATACACAAACTTGATATGGAAGGCCACATGACAAGGGAGGTTAGGCATCACCTCAGTGGCATCAAAATTCATAATGAGTTGGCTCGAAGATTCAGCTTCTCTGATCATGGAAAAAAATGTAGCTCATTGTGTAGGTAAACTTAGGATCACTTCTACGGCATACATCACACATGACATCTGAGATAAATCCTTAATAATAGAATAGTTAGGAGTGGCGCGAGCACTAGGGTTATGTGACACACACTTATACACACCTTTCAGTATGTGTGACATTGTTTCCCTATCAGGTTTCCCTATATGGAGTGAATTTTGAGTATCTGAAGCTTCTTTTCATTTCGACATTGACTTAGAGTTACCATAATTGCGAGATTTGGTAGACAAATATACTTCGTCCTCCTTCTTATTTTTCACCATATTGATGAAATACATAGATCCATTTGAAAAAGGTGCATTCAGAATTCCCCCTTGTGGATTTCCACCAGAAGACTCTACTTGCATATTCTTATGTTACGAGAATAGATTCAATAGTAGAATAGGTTGTTACTACACAAGAAGGCAGTGGGATTCTTCCATCTTTAGGAACTGATGGGTAGGGTGATCATCCCCACAAAGTTTACAAGGTAATTTCACCTTCCTCTTCTCATTTTTTTTCCCTAGAGCCTATGCATCAATTTTGTCATTTTTATTATTATTTCCACCACCTTTCTTATCCTTTCCATTGTTTTTATTCCCTCTAGATTGCTAGGTTCCCTTCGGTACCATCAAATGTACAACGTGAATGTATGATGACTTGATAGTGGAAATGGTTGAAGCCATGTCCCGACCAGCCATAGAATGATGAATAGTCATATGTTGCATCAAGTTCTTGACTGCATTTGATATAATTCTTTTAATGGACCCAATGATACCATGGACATAAGGTATGGATTTCATTTTTTGAAGGATTGAAACTAGGTCGCAATGCATCCGGTATAATTTTGTAAAATATCCCATACTACAAGTAAATCATATCTAATTGTTGGACCCTAAATATCACCTCTTTCTATGAAAATAAACATGATGTAGATACATCTTTAGAGATGTACGACAATAAATATTTGAGGAACCATTCCAATAAGAATTTAGGAGGAACCTTGGATTTGATCATCCTCTTCCTTCTCTTCCAATCCTAGATATGATCCAAGATGTTAATGTACTTATCCTATGTAAACATAGAGAGGAGAGGAGGTCGATGAAAAACTCATACCGGATAGGAATCTGGAAGTGGTGGAAGAAAAATAAGGCCAGATCGTGCAAAGTGCAAAATGCTCCACTGTCAAGTTCAATGTACCACTTCATTGTGGCTCCCTTAAGAGTGCACTGGAAAATACAAAGTTGGATGGAATAATTGTTTAAGGAATTTGATGAACACCATATATTAAAAATTTTCATGTGGTCACCGGGATATTCACCAAGATTTCCTTCGAACTTAGGAATGTCCTAGGGAAACTTGGTGGGGACCGATGGCTATTTTGTATCATGACCGACCAGATCGTTCATAAGATTTGATAGGTCTAGTAAGTTTAACATTTCCAGAAAAGTTAACCTTAGCAAGGGGTTGGAATTCCAACTAGGCACACTGGAGGTTCTGGGTTGAGAACCAACTAGAAAAGAATATCTTGGATTGGTACTAGCACTAGGTTTCCAATACAAGTTCATGGATGAGCTAGAGATTTGCGTGAAACCTTATTGTCCCTAGTTAAATTAAGGAAAACCTCCACTCGTCTAGTTCCTATATGGAAAATCAGGGTTGGCCCCTTGTTACACATTATTTTGGTCACCTTAGTGGTCACCTGACAACATATTTTCATGTTCCCTAAATATATTAAAAGAGTATTTCTCCATGAGGAAAGTGATTTTCTTTCCTTCCTCAAAAGCCATATCAAGGAAGGTCGTCACACCCTGCAATATGCATGGGGTGTGACGAGCCTAATCATTGCACCCTACACTAGAGCTAGATTGCGACGTCTCTATAGGCTGCATGTGAATAGGGTTTGATGATGCTAAAAGATAAGGAAAATTCAAACTTCATGAATTTTCTAGAAGGGAATCTTCTAGAAGATGAGGTGGCCTTTGATCAGTTTGGATGTTACTCGCTTCTCTGATATGGTGGGATCATCCTAATCTCCTCATCCATATCTCTTTCAAACTATATAAGGAGGGATCTATCGTGGAAAAGGATAAGGTTGAATAAGATAATATTTGTATGGAGATTTCTACTTTAGATTATTCTTGAGAGATCTGCTTTAGTTCTACAAGCTACATGGTGGATCTTCTTCATTTGAAGGCTTTGGATAAAAGGTGTGTGTGTTAGAGAAAAGGGCCATTGAAAGGGGACCTTGCGACATCAAGGATTTGATTTTATTCTCCACTTTCTATTTAATATGATGCAACAATATGTTTCGTTCCCATAAATCAATCTTGTTTTATTGCATGATTCCTTGATCACATACATAGTTTTTTTTTTAGTATACTTTGTTGCTTTCACTTTGTTGGCTTGTGTTCTTTTGCAGGTTAAATATTGCATGAGATTTAGGACGGAGAAAGGATGATGACGAAAAGAGGAAACAACATTTAAAAGGTATGTTTTCTATCTCTTGTTATCTAGTAAAATCAATAATTAAATCCTAGGGAAAGTATTATATTTTGTTTTGTTTTGTTCTAGTTTCGGGTGAAACTAGGGAGATCTGTTTGTGTCCGCACTTACCGATTAGTCTAATAACAAAATTGGCGACCATACTGGGGATACAACTTGTTTTTGTTTTTTTGTATCTTATTTGACTTTAGCCTACCTTCCTTTAGTTAAATTCATTCTCTGAGTCTGTGGGTGATCCATCTGGACTCCCTAGGTCTGAAGGTTCAGTTAGATTTTTTGTCCTTCTTCCATTTTTTCCTTAGTTTCAAATATCGTCGCACTATTCTATATAAAAAGACTGTGATGATCCTATGATGTCACACTCTGTTGGTGCAGACCAGTGTGAGAACGTCGCACTATACCTTATTGGTAGCAGGTGATGATCCTATATCACCGCACTGTGCTCCACTATCACCTGCGCTGATTCCTGTAGGAATTGTTGGGGAGAGTCAATTTTTATTTTTTCTACCCAGTCTTGCCTCAATTTCTCATGATGAACATTTGACACTTGTGTATGATTGTTTTATATGTTTGAATCTTGCATTTGATTGATTTTCAGTAATTGGAAGTTTTGTCTTTGTAATTTTGCAAGTTTTGCTTTCGATTTTTGTCACAAGGGTATAATCCCCGGATCTTGGTCCCAAGTGCTTGTTTGACAAAGGGTCTTTGATTTATTTGAATTTTTGGATTGTTTTCACATTTTGGATTGTTATAATATTGAGAAACATTTTTGTTTTCATTTGACAAAAATATTTCCCCTCATTTTGTTTATGTCTACATTACAAGCCTGATTTGGGAACAAGGTTGTGAGTGTGTTAATTTTCTTGGATTACACTTTCTTCCCTGTCTTGCATCTCTGAACTGATTTGAGAAAGAAAGGATTGAAGCCATTCTTCTTTTTAGAAATTTTTTCACAAGAAAATTGTTTCATTCAAATATTTGTAAGAGAAAATTGGAAAATTTTGTAACTTTGGGTTATTTGGAATTCTATTCATTCAAAAAATTGAGAAATTTTGTTTTGTAGCTTTTGTATTTCAAAGAAAAATACCTTCTCCCTGTTGTAATTGGATTTTATTGAATTAAATGATTTCATAATCATCTCTTATCACATTCTTTTGGTCCAAGGTCATATACATCATCATTTTCATCTCCATCTCCATATCCCTTTTAAGTAAGCAACAACCTCTTTAAAATACATCGTAATATTAAAATTTATTAGTAACTTTTGTTTTCTAGAAATTATTTACATCAACATTAGATAGGATAACACTTTGGAATAGGTTGAAAGGAACACTCTCCAAAGCATCAAAACAAAAAATAGTATATTGTGATAGGGAGAGCTTCAAATCCACTTGCTACATTTTATCCTGGGAAGACCTTCTAACACAAGCGTTAAGCCTGAGGTCGCATTAAGATTGGCAGTTACTCAACCTACTTTGTTGGTCTTGGTGTAGAGATTTCATGCAATATTGGAGGTCACTTCAGAAGAAAATCTTCTGGGGACCTTCTCAAGTTGATTACGGGCTTAGATACCCTTCCTTTGTGCATGGATTAGACTGTCGATTGTTTCCCCAAGAATCATTGGAGTAATTGGTAACCTTAGTGGCCTATCTCTTTAGGGTATTTACACTAGGTGACTGTGAAGGGGCAAGTCTTCACGGTACCTAGAATCGACATTAGCCAAACTCACTCAGCCTCCTTGGAGGGTATACCCACGATTATGTGTGGGAGCTTGCACCAAGGCGTAATTCTGTTAATTAGGTCGTCAATGTAACTTTTCCACCCACTTTATCCCAACCCCTTCTTGTCTTGATTTCACAACGTTGGATTTCATCACCAACTAGTGACTTCGAAATAAGAAGGTTTGTTTTCTTGGTTCGATTTCTATATTTTATTAGTGAGTGTTGTTTCTTTCTCTAGTTGGCCATAGATTTTTTCTATTCTTTATTTGGTGTGGCCAGCATTGGCTTTCGTCGTTCACGTAGGATGCACGGGATACCTCCAGAAGATCCAAAAGATTATGTCCCTTCACTTCCTAACTCATCAGAAGGCTCTCCTGAGTGAGTAGTCAATAACAAAGTAGCCTCTAAGATTGGAAGTTCGAATTCTTTAGAGGGATTCAAAATTCCTAATTCTTTAGAAGCATTCAGACTTCCTAAAAACTCATTATCGAGTGTCGTACAATATCCACAGTTTCTCTAGATTAATTCATCAAGAGATATTGTTGTTGAAGAATATATTGAAGTACCTACTAGAACTAACGCAGAGTTTGGTGTAGAAGATTCACTTTTTCAAAGGGAGTCATTTATAACCCCAGTTCATACTGTTGTAATTTTTAATCCTAGCTTTGTCCTTGTCCATTGTTTAGGATGTGATATTTTTGACACACTAGGAACGAGTTCTAATCAAACCATGGCATCAAAAATGCCCGTGACATCTACTACTTATACAGTACCTTTAGATCATTTTAATGGCACAACCAGTAATTTCGTCACATTTTCAGACCAATTGTTTGTTGGTTCTCACTCAACCCTTCCTCTACAACTCACTGGCTCTACCATGGTCTGACAAGCTACATTGATTTCTTCCGAAAATACGATGATCACCCAAGATCCTATTGGAATGTTGGCCCTCGAGCAAGTTTTGGGGGAAATTTGGTCAGTTTTGACCCACTTTTTGGACTTCGACACATTGGTCGAAGAAAGAGCACCCAGGCAGAGCTAAGATCTAGGATCTCACCGATTTTGTTGGTTATGTGGGCCCAGTAAAGGGTCCTCTAGGGTTTTGTAATGAGTTTATGGGATTTTGACCCATGGGGTTCTCCCATGTTTAGGACTTATTGTAAGGGTTTGTAAAATATAAATAAAGAAGAATGTATTGTAGAAGAAGGGAAAAAAGTACAAGTAGTTTGATTTTCTTTGTGCAAAGGAATGTATGTGCATTGAGGATTTGTGCTCGACTATGATTTTGTAGAAGGTGCTAAATTTTGTGATAGAGTGTTTGGCTCTGTTCATTCGACCAAGTTTTGGAAGGAGGATATAGTGCTTAGTGCGCATATCTCTAGTCTTGTGCGAAGCTCGAATCTGTGGCTTAGTGCACATGAGTGAATAAATGTAATATTTTGGCGAGTAATAAAGAGGTGAAGCGGTTGGTGGAAATAGCCCCACCCTGGGGTGAACCACATATATCTGGTGTCTCATGGTTTTGTTTGTGTTGTGTTATTTCTGTTATGAATCTACTTAGTTCTTTGATTATGATGTGTAATGGGTAGATCCTTTGCTTCTTAAGTCCTATACTTGTGTTAAGGGTAAATGAATGTTGTATTTAACTTATAATGATAAGTGTTAATTGATGAGGGTGTATTATCATATGTTGTTACTGTGCTGATCTATATTTTATTCTGCGATGTTAATAGGGTTAATAAACTAATGCATGTCACTTCCTAAGCGTTAAAAAAATATTCTGTGAAGTACTCTTATCACATATTTGTGTCCCATCTTGGTTAGAAACACCTATGTCCTATAACCCCCCATGCTTCTATCTCAAGTGAGACTTCTCCTACTTCACAGGTGTTTCTGAAAGGGATGGTAGTCGGGGTTTTGTTGGTGCACTATTAAGCGTTGAACCCTGGGTCTACCCCTGTGCCAAAAAATGGTTCCATTAGCGGGACCTGAAACTGTGATTGCTAGGAACTGAAGTAAAGAAAAAGTGAATCTCTGTGCGTAGATCTACTATTGAAGTGCACAGTACTCTACTTCACTTGCGAAGCTTTGTTCCAAGGAAGTAAGTTGTTCTGAAGAAAAGAGGTAAGATCCTAAAAGAATCAATATTTGTGCTTTGGTAAGAGAAAGATAAGAGAAACTTTTTGTTTTGAAAGCATGAACTTACGTATGTTTAATAGAATATGTCCTAGTTTGAAGGCTAGGGTGAAGTTGAAAGAAAGACTTGATTTGAGTAAATTTAATGGAAATGAAGAAAGATATTTTATTCCTATGCATAGAAATAGTTTTTGGACTAATAAGTAGATGCAGAAACCTAGAATTGTTTTTTGCAGATTGCAGGTCCAACACTATGATCCTAGGGGAAGTGTGCAGTACATAAAAGATTGAGGAACATTTAAAATAAAAAGAGGATTGACTTTGTGTTATAATTGCAGAAGTTTGGGACATCTTTCTAAGGAATTTCCTGAGGTAGGACCTATTTGTCTTTTTTGTAAGGTTGTTATTCATGACGTTCAGGATTATCCTAGATGAAATCCATCACTTCCCCTTGGGTATAAATATTTGAATACTTCCATTGCTAATCCCACCCAGAATCCGACCGGTGGGTCAAATCATTTTATTCCACCTCAGTACAATGCTGCTACTGGTTTTTTTCCTACACCTACCCAGGTTCTCTTTGGAGGGCCATACATTCATCCTCCACCTTCACCTAGAGGAACCAATCGTCCAAGCCCTAGTATATTCAATCCGGTTGGAGGCACGAGTGATTTTGTCTCTTTTGGTTTTCATATTCCTATTGGTGGTGAACCTCAAGTTGAAGGTCAAACTCAACTCGGGGGCAACTTCAAGTTGGGGGGCAACTTCAAGTTGGGGGGCAACTTCAAGTTGGGGGGAAACCTCAAGTTGGAGGAAATAACCCAGTTTATGCAAAAAGTAACCTTTGTTACCATATCAACCTTGGAATGTCCTTTCCAAGGGAATCAACAAACGTCTGGGGGAAACATCCTCAAGTTAATGTTTTTTTACCCTCTAATCTCAGGAAACCACATCCAGGTTCTATTAATCCTACTTCGGGTCCAAATTTTTAGTCTAATTCTCCTTTCCAAGGAAGCTTCCTTAACCAACCAACTTTTGTTGGATATGCAGATCAAGCCCCTCCACAACCGAATCTGTCAGGACCATCTAACTATTTGCAGACTGCTTATGGTCCTACCGGTATACCTACAAGATTACCTCATCAAAACTACCAATTTCCTCAATTGAATAAACAATTTATTTTTCTTGCTACTTTGGATTTACCAGATTTATCTAGGATTTTGAATGATTCTATTTTTCATTCTCCTTACTGGCTTATCATATCGACCAAATTACCATTTGACATTCCTAATTTTGATGGTTGACCTGGAGAAGACCCAAATAATCACA
>JASDQU010306964.1:57578-68948 GCA_032191745.1 Picea mariana | reverse complement strand
AATAAACAATTTATTTTTCTTGCTACTTTGGATTTACCAGATTTATCTAGGATTTTGAATGATTCTATTTTTCATTCTCCTTACTGGCTTATCATATCGACCAAATTACCATTTGACATTCCTAAGTTTGATGGTCGACCTAGAGAAGACCCAAATAATCACGTCATGACATTCCATATTTGGTGTTAATCTAACTCATTGATGGATGACTTTATAAGATTATGTATTTTCCAATGGACTCTTACGGGTTTGACAGCTAAATGGTACATCAAGTTACCAAGAGGTTTTTTTACTGAATTCAATACTCTAGACATGGCCTTCTTAACGCATTACCAGTTGCCAATACGCTACAAGACAAGAACTGAAATTTTGAGTTCTTTCAAACAATCCTCTTCCACTCACATTTCTGATCATATTCATGAATGGCGGAGGAGAAGACACTTAATCAAAATTCCCCTTCCTGACTATCTATTGGCCGAGTGGTTTACTAAATCACTTATTGGTCCTCTATCCCATGATGTTTCCATGGGTGGAGTTGTCACTGAAGAGAAAGAGATTAGTCATCCTCAGTATTTAGATCTTGTTTATTTGAAAATGGGTACTTTGTATGACTTAATCCATGATTCTCCTCATCCTTCTACGAATCCTACCCCAACACCTCCAATAGCTTCCCACGCTACTGATGGCATGATTGTCACTTTTAATGTGGAGACTCGGTATAAAGAAGCCAGTTACACCAATCCAAAATATACTACTTATACTATACAGAACACTCCTAATCCAACTCCTTCCCCTGGTAAGACCTCTGATGTCAATTCAATTCAATCTACACCTACCGGTAAAAATCAAAATAAAAATAAAGGGAAGGGTAGGAATAAGGAAGATAAAATTAATAATCCACAATATAAAAAAAAAAAATCCCAACCTGCTGATGATAAATACAAGATTAAGCCTCGTTATCCTTGCCTTATCTGCGGTGACAAAAATTATACAAAAGATTGTCCACGGCGTGCCGAGGTTACTAAGTTCCTGCAAGGAACCGACACACCTTCTACCCCCACCATCTTGTCACAACCTTTCCCTTCTTAGCAGTAGGACCAATTGGTCATTCATGACCAAACCTTTCCCTCTACCATGTATTATGTGCTTATGTGTACTAGTGACTCCAAAACGAATGATGTTGCAATTGCATATCGATCCAAATATTATTCTCCTTCAAAATAAAAAGTGGATGATGCACCACCTCCGTTGGTTCAACCTCCTCCACCAACTTCACCTCCAAACAGTCCTCTTCATCTAGAAAAACTAGGCCTAGATACAATACTCCATCCTCCTCCCAAGGGTGTTGTTTAAAATTCATCCTTTAATCCTCACACATGTGATGCCCAAAACTACAATATTGTAGAAGACCTTGTGCAAGAACCCTCTGTGATGTCAGCTCTCAAAGTCCTTCAAAGTTTTCTTGCTCAACAAAAGGTGTTGTTAAATACTATTGGTGGAATTGATCCTACCGATACTAATTTTATAATATTTGACTTGGAAGATCATATTCCAAGGCTTCCTCCTCAATTAGCGTTTTAGATCCATGTTGTTGTGGAAAATAAGAATATTTGTTCAACCATTATTGACGAAGGAGCCTCGACTTGCGTTATCTTCGTTACTTGTTGGAAAGCCATTGACTCTCCTTCCTTGACTGAGTCACACAATACTCTTAAACCCTTTAATGGTACAAGATTCAAACCTTATGGTGTTCTTCCTTCATTGTCTATTACATTAGAAGGTAAAGTGGTTAATGTCAAGGTTGAGGTCTTTGATGCACCACTTGATTACAACATTTTACTTGGCCATAGTTGGATTGAGTCCATGCACACAGTTGTTTCTACCCTTTTCTTTGTGTTACATTTCCCGCACCAAGGAAAGGTCATTACTGTCGATCCACTGGCCTTCTTTAATTTTAATTCATGTACTAGCAAAGTCCCTTTTATTTCAAAAACACCTCCCGGTTATGAGAATGTTGGTGTGGGTCTTCTCAAAGATTCAACGTTACTAGGTACTTTCCCCATTCCTCCACCTAATATTACTTCTTATTTTGTTGCCTCGATCAATATGATATCGACTTTTTTTAGTGAATCCCCTCAGTCTTATGACCCTTGGATAGTACCTAACCATAGTGATTGCCTTCTCTATTGCAACAACATGCCTTTAAGTCTGGTGGAATTAGCTTATCAAGCTATTCAATCAGACACTTTTTCCCCTCCTCTCTCTGACACATCTCTTGATCCATTTCATGTGATCTTTCCTACTGACAAGATGATCATGATGGTCATGTAAATGGAAGAGACTCCATGGGACGATGGGAATTATTGTTCTATTCTCTTCCAGGCACCTGAGACCATAGAGAGTTATCAACGGATTTCGACACTGTCTACCATTGTTGTTATTTCTTTTGTTCCCGAGTCGACACATGACATTTTATATGAAGGGAACTTGAGTAATATTTCCCCTACCATCCCTCTTTACATTTTGATCAAGCCCGAAGTCATGGAAAATGTTCATATCAGTGCTTCATCTTCTGTTGATGAAGCCCGTAACTATAAATCCCTTTTCCAAGAATTATGTGACTTTTTTACTTGGAGTTACGAAAAAATGCCTGGTATTGATCCTGATATTTTTGTGCATGAGATTAAGACATACCCGGACACTAAACCCATTCGGAAAATAATTAGCCCAGTGCACCCATGCAAAGCTGCTGCAATTAAGATTGAGGTTGAAAAAATTCTTAAAGTTGGTTTTATCTATCCTGTGGCTTTGACAGATTGAGTGTCCAATATTGTTCCCGTTACAAAGAAAAAAGGCATGATTTGTGTTTGTTTCAATTATAGGCATATAAACAAAGCTTGTCCTAAAGACAATTATCCAACCCCTTTCGTTGACCATATTGTTGATGATTGTGCTGGGAGTGAAATCTTTTCCTTGATGGATGGTTTCTCCGGCTATAATGAAATCAATATTTTACCTACGGATCAACATAATACTGCTTTTATTTTCCCTTGGGGAACCTTCTCCTATCGAAAACTACCTTTTGGTATGAAAAATGTTGGAGTGACATTTCAACGCGTCATGTATTACGCTTTTCACGATATTAAGCACAATGTACAACCCTATTTAGACGATCTACCGACACATTCACTACATCGCCAAGATCACTCGACACATATACGGGCCATTTTCCTACGCTATTGTTATTATCGAATACATTTGAATCCTTACAAATGTGTTTTTTGTGTGGAATCCAGATGACTTCTTGGATTTATAGTGTTGAAATATGGGATTAGGGTAGACCCCCTGGAGGTTGAGGCCATTCTTAATCTACCTCCTCCTTCCACACTACGCCAAATCTAGAGTTTGTAAGGGAAGGATTTTTTTTACGTCAAGTCATTCCCAATTACACTGAATTAATGAAAGGATTTACTTGGCTTCTGAAGAAAGGTTGCGATTTTGTGTGGGATGACACTGCAAACAAATAATTTGAAGCTTTGAAACTCACCTTAACCCTTACACCACTATTGTTTCCACATGATTATAGTCGATATTATTTCATGTACTTAGTTGCTTTGGACTCTACCATTGCTATGGTTTAAGTCCAAGAGGATGATTCACACGATGAACATGTTGTATACTATTTGAGTCAGCATCTCATGACCACCGAAACCAAATATATACAAGTGGATAAACTAGACTTGTCAGTTGTTCAAGCTATTCAAATTTTTCATCACAACATCTTATTACATAGAACCACTGTCATTTCTTATTGCAACTCCATGCAACAGATCCTTACCTGAAAATTGATGGGGGGAAAGTACTCTAAATGGATAATTATTCTCTAGAAGTTTGATTTGGATTTTGAGCATGCCAAGTCAAAGAAATATTTGGTTTTTTCTGATTTTAAAAAACTATGACAGAGGATTCCTTACATGATGAACCCTTCTTTCTGATCAGTTCTTACGACGTATGGTACATAGATATCATCATCTATCCCCAGACCTAAAATTTCTGGCCTAATGTTTATAGTACATATCATTGTCGTATTTGATATTGAGCCCTTCAATACATTATCCTTGGGGATACCCTTTACCACCGTGGTATTGATTCCATCTTTCGACAATGTCTTACTTACGATGAAGCTGAGAAATATTTGAATGAATGTCACTCTGGAGCATGTTGTGGTCATATGTCTGGGTATGCCACTTACCAAAAGATATTACAAGATGGTTATTTTTGGCCTTCGTTGTTTAAGGATTGCATTACTACCATCTAGAAATGCCACACTTGTCAAACCTACAACAATGAGATTCAATCTCACCCGACTCCTCTTCAACCTGTAGTTTCCATTGGTCTATTCACCAAATGGGGCATTGAATTCATGACATGTAACCCTCACTCATCCTAGGTACATGGATACATTATTGTAGCTATGAATTATTTCACTAAATGGTTTGAGGGGATGCCTACATTTGATAACACTAGGAAAATTGTAGTGTTATTCATATTCAATCATATCATTACTCAGTTTGGTGTCCCTCAAGTTATTGTTACTGATCATGGTAGTCATTTTTTTAATTTCATGATGTTTGAACTTACTGAGAAATTGGGTCTTCGGCAGGAAAAATCAACACCTTACTATTCACAAGCCAGTGGCCACGTTGAAGCAATCAACACAATTCTTACTACTATGCTTCGACAGATGGTAGGAATTCATAAGTCAAATTGGAACACTATGTTATTATTAGCATTATGGGCAAAGTAGACATCTGTTAAGTATTCCATGGGGTTCACACCTTTCCAGTTAGTATATGGTATCGAAGCAATTTTTTCAATTGAATGTGCGATCCCATATTTGAAACTATCTGTCAAACTTCTCCCTAACACCTCAGTTGAGGAGGAATGTCTTTTGTATTTGATGGAGTTAGAAGAAACCCGTCGTGTTGCGAACTTAGTTATTGAAACTTAGAAAAATCACGTCAAAGCTCAATATGACAAGCATGTCAAACCACATGTTTTTTCTGAAGGTGATATAGTTATTCTTTATGAGCAAGATCGTGATTTGCTAGGGGTCGGTAAATTTGAGCCTATGTGGCAGGGTCCTTATATTGTGAAATGAGTGTTGGAGAAAGGGGCTTATGAACTAGTGGATTATGATGCAATTCCTTTGAGTGAACTTAGAAATGGGCTTTACTTGAAGAAGTACTATGCTTAAGTTATTTTGCATGAGTGTTTTGTATTTTTAGTGTATCATAGTTTTGTGTTCTTTTTTCATTTTTGGTTTCACCTTTTGGCTGCTTACCTTGCATTGTGCTTGGTTTCCAGATGTCGACATCTTCGCTACCCTACATTGGCTTCGCTGATGGCGCTAGTCATAGTACTCAAAACTTAGCGTCTGTTGCTTGGGCAGTATATAAAACTACATATGAGTTAATCAATCTACATGGTGTTTGCCTTGGTCGTGCAACTAACAATATCGTGGAATACAGTGCAGTTATCGATTTTTTAACTGATGTTGTTTCACTTGGATTTCATCATATTATTGTATGACTTGATTCATAGTTAGTAGTACTATAGTTGAGTAACATTTATTCTATCCGAAGTCCTACTTCGTTAAGGGTATATTTATGAATTCGCCTCTTGGAATGTCATTTTGATTACATTGAATATCAACTCATTCCTAGATGTCTAAATACATTAACAAATACTTTGACTAATTATGTGTTAGACGGACATTTGAGACACTTATAAAATCCAATCACACTCTGTACATAAAACAAGTAAGCCGGTAGGAGCCTTATATTAATAACGATAAACGTTTACAAATTCTTTTTTTGTCTGAAAACTAAAATGTAAAAAATGTGAAGCACATGACATCATATACAACAAGAATCATGGATGTTGCTCACTATAACAAACGATTTCCCATGCTACTCTACACAGTAGTCGACTAATGGATATAGACATGCCCACTGTGTGTCATTGGTAATGCCTAAGAATGTCATCTATTGTGGCATCTGGGACATGCATGGTGAGCCCCTCCAGGTTTTGTTCTATGGCCTCAAGATAGACAACAACTACTTAGGCTACAACACCTCTCTCCCCTCATCTCTGGATGGGAGATGATCCTGGTGGACGATAAGGTCCTACATTTTCATTTTTGGAGATCATTTGATTAGTATTTAGACTTATAAAACACAAAAAAAAAATTATATCATTAAAAATAAAAAAAACATTATATGAACAAATTTTCCTTCTTATCTATATCCCCCCACTGGGAACCTTTAGGAAGAGATAGATCTGTATCTCCAYARAAATATARCCTARCRTATGCATAATCATCGACCATGAGCATTTGATTCCTCAACCATTGGAAGAAGACATCATCATACCTGAYRATGTGGCCACCTCCATGTCAGGCCATGAGGTCTACCCACCTCTTCATCCTTGGATCCTATGGAGTGGGTATACCCCACTCCACCTGCAAGCGTAGGACAGGGACCCTTTCCAGGAAGAAGGATACCAAAATAGACCCATATCCAAATTGTTTTAACCCACCACTTATGCACTTGGTAAGTTGTTTCTTCATTCTTTTTAAGACCCCTTTGCACCAGTTGAAGACTTGGGGCTCCATACACTCCAATGCATAATGAAAATGGCTCTGTAGATACATGTGGGGATTTGTACTC
The DNA here is from genome assembly GCA_032191745.1 of Picea mariana. Taxonomy (NCBI): domain Eukaryota; kingdom Viridiplantae; phylum Streptophyta; class Pinopsida; order Pinales; family Pinaceae; genus Picea; species Picea mariana. The sequence continues at coordinate 62,217 of JASDQU010306964.1, read as the reverse complement.
CCTTCCATGCAAGTAATAGTATAGAGGATAGCCCGCAAAGGAAAATACCAGACATCCCTGATAGTGACCTTACCACTATATTTCTCGGTACCCGACACACAATGATGGTGAACATAGTAGTTCATTGGCTCACCGCCACCCTTGCCACCTGTAAGTTTCACTCGTGAACTACAATGAGATAGTCCTATTAGGAAGTATATATCCTCGATATCTATGGTGAGTTTGTGGGAACCCACATGAAATTCCTGCTCATCCACATCCCACATGTGAACCAGGTACTCAAGTAGTCTCAACTGGGCCCTCATGCCCTGAATCTTGAAGAATTTTAGTAACCAACACTACTATAGGGCCATCATTGTTACCGGGTCATTATCGACGAAGTAATATTCCTCTTCTTTCTCTCACTTATGCCACTCCAACATCTTAACCAAGGAAATCCTTCCAAGGAACCATAAGATGAGATTAGAAACATAAATTTCTTTCCTAGGTTTTTTTTCTTGTTGGGTTCATATTTTTAAATTTTGGGTTGTGGTTGTCGTAGGCCTGTGCATTCACATAGAGTGACATCGTCTCCCCCCACCTATAGGGTCACCTGTGATGATCCTATATTGTCATAGTTCCCGATATACGATACCTGTGACGACCTCAATGCATGGGTAACCCCTAAAAATCAACCCAAAACATAAAGTGAACAAATGAAAATCAATTTTAAAACCATGCAAAGATGAAGGAGAAGGAGAATACCTCTTTAGCAGATACCATTCATGAAATGATTCCCCACACACACTCTGCAATCAAAAATTGAAAATTGAGGTGAAAAAGGGATTTGGAGCAATATTTGGGAAAAGTTACAAATGAAATGGTAAAATGTGGTTTGTTACCTATTTTATTGACTTTTATATTTTTTCATTTGCATATTATATTATTTTATGCTTTATCCAAACCCTAAAGTCATAACATCTTTACAAGTGGTTGATTTTCATCGATTGAAAAAGTCTAGAGGTGAGACGTTGGAACAAGGGTCCTCTTTTTTGTTTTGTTTTTATACATTTGTCGCATGTACAGATCCTTTTAGGGTTTTCTAGGAAAAACTTCGAGCAAGTATTATTTCTTTCTCACACTCGTCAAACCATGAGAATGTAATCAAGTAGTATTTTGTCAGTTTTTCGAACTCATAATGGTGACACAAAAAACAAAACATATGGAGTATCCTTTAAGCTCTTTTCAAGCTCCCTAAAACATGAAAATATGGCCAAGAAACCTTGTTATTTTCACGCTTGTAAAAGTATTTGAAGAAAACATCTGATGAGCGGTAGGTTATCACTTTTTCGGTCTCGTCGGATTAATTTATGAAAAATGACCTATTGAATTCTCTTTAAGTGTTTTTTAGACTCTCTAAAATTGAAAAACACCTGAGTTTTATTTCCTTGGACTCATTAAACAAACATCGAAAGACCTATATGGGATAGAACAACTCCTTCTTAGGGTTCTTTAAATATACTCTGAGGGACTCATCCGAAGGATGAGCTTACATTTACAGGCATATGTTACCCTCCTCAAACTTGCGTAAAAATAAAGAGGTACTCACCAGAAATGGTGGGGGAAAATTGGAAAATAAATGTGTCTCTATATTTATGTTACTGGCAGTAATAGTCGCTCTTCAACATGACACCCCCTTTTCATCATTATATCTGGGTTGAGAAATCCATTTGTCTCTCTTTTGACCATCCACAAGTCCATGTGTTGGGTCCTCCTTAAGTTGATGTTGCCAATAGCATTGTCATGTCATTCATATGTTCAAGAGAAGTTCAACCTAAACAAGCCCTCTATCAAGTCAACCATCTGCAATTATAAATTTTCTACCATGTCGGCCTTCCCTGAGCCAGTTTTGAATCACTTCATACTCTGATCTACCTTAAATCTATTATATATTTTGTGTCATTGATGGGGGATACATAAAGGCCCTCCTACGATGAGTCTTTTCCTATTGAATTCAACACATTATCCGAGAACAAGACGTAGAAATCATTTAGTACCTTAGAACCTGCATGCCTCAATTGCAGGTTACTTCACTTCCAACAGTGGGTTCACATCATTGACCCCTAATTGGGAGATTCCATCAAGTGTTTGACTTCAACTCATTTATTCACATTCGTTGGATTGTACTAGGGTACCTTGGGAGTCATTGACATCAATGGTGATTTCCCTCGCACTTGTTAACGATTTTCATTATTGATCGGTAATCAAGTGGTTTCTTCCATGTTCGACTTCGACACCTATAATCACATGGTTAGATTTGTACTAAAGGATGATGTAAATGAAGACCCTAGATATCATCATTTTGATCCAGGTTGCGATGGAGTATTCATGAATTAGTACTAACACATAGATCCACTGTGTATGTCTTGTGGCTATGTCCAAAATTTGAATTCTTTAGAGCATGTATCCATACTGTATTCATGGTGGCTATGTCGATTAGTGATGACATGGATCCATAGTGTATATTTAATGGCCAAGACTCACTTGAAATTTAAAAGACATTTGTAATCTTAGTATGGGAATGCCTACCTTAGTCAATGGTATATTATTATGCAAATTCTTGATTGTTTGCAGGTTCCCGATCGATGCGCTCCTTGTTCGACATACACATTCTACAAAGTATTTCGATTGTCACGAGTTCTAGCTTCATACTTTGGGGGGAATTATATTACACATTATTTTGATCACCTCAGTGATCACCTGACAACATGTGTTCATGTTCCCTAAAAATATTAAAAGAGTCTTTCTCCATGAGGAAAGTGATTTTTTTTCCTTTCTCAAAAACCATATCAAGGAAGTTCGTTGCACCCTGCAATATGCATGGGGTGTGATGATGCATGATCATCATACCCTGCACTAGAGATATACTGTGACGTCTCCACAAGCTTCATGTGCATAGGGTGCGACGATGCTAAAATCTAAGGAAAAGTCAAACTTCATGAATGTTCTAGAAGGGAATCTTCTAGAAGATGAGGTGGCCTCCAATCGGTTTGGATCTTACTCACTTTTATGATTTGGTGGGATCATCCTAATCTCCCCATACATCTCTCTTTCACACTATATAAGGAGGGATTTCTCATGGAAAAGGCTAAGGTTGATGTTAATCCCTAATATTGGCTCATTACCACTTAATTGGGGCATATTAGATTAGTAATGTTATTTTATTTATGTCGGCTTTAGGCCATTAGTTGTAATTTATATTAGTAATGTTATTTTATTTATGTCGGCTTTAGGCCATTAAACCTCCTAGTCTCCTATATATACCAAGGAGACATTTTCATTTTGAATCATCTTGGACTTGAACATTTAAGTGGGGTAAAAGGAGGTTGCCCCCTTGAAGAGGCTTATTATCTGAAATTATCTCTTTTTCAAGGCGTTGAATACTTTTTCTGAGGTTTTTCTATGCTATATTGATATTTGGTTCTTAACATATGGTATCAGAGCTCAAGGTCTTGGGGTTTCGCTGCTACATCTGAGACACCGTGGAATTTTAACTATAACATTTTTTTCTACAACGTTTCAGAAGGAACCGCTTGGAGGGTTTTTAGTATATGGATCAAGGTACGTTGGGCTCAAAATTAATCTCATGAGGCCTTATACTTTCGGAGATACAGCCTGTACAAGATAGGGTTCTTGAATCATCCTGAAATGAGTCATTGCGGAATTTTCGCTATAATTTTTTTTTTGTAACGTTTCAGACCCTGAAATTTGGAGGCCAATTACAGAAATTAGTAATACAACTTTGGTAAAATTTTCAGATTCTAGGTCATCATAAACTTGTATATACACCTTGTGTAAGACAGGGTATCTGACTAGTCCTATTGACTAGTCTCAAGAAGGTGTTCCAAGTAAAACAATCATAACTTCTTTATAGAGTATCCAAATTGAGTGAGACTAGTGGCATTGGATCGTGGACAGTCTGTAGTATTTTTGATGCAAGTTTCAGAATTTGATATCAATTATTTTGTGTGGGGTATTCTATACAAGTGAGATCTCCTAGAAAGGCCAAAATATGCAAGTTGTGAGGAAGTTACCGTAAATTCCACTTGGCACATCCAATTTTGATCAGACATGTGGCATTACAGAGAAGAAATATCAGAGAACTACCTAAAATAAAGTTTCATACCCAGAAGGGCCAAAACTTGAGAGATAAAACAGAATAAATATTGTCTAGCAGAACCACCTCAAAATTAGGACTCAAAAGTGATATTTGGCCAACATGCCACCCAAAAAGGGACCTTCTACACCAAATAAGCCTCCATAAAATCCTAATTGGACTCTTGATGAAGGTGAAGAAATGAGTAGGGAAATACATGATTTACAAAAGAAGACAGTAACCAAAGATGAACTACAAGAGATGATGGATTCAATGGAAGCTAAGTTGGATACTAAGATGGACTCAATGGAAGCTAAGATCATGGAAGTAATGAAAATTTTTGTAACAGAGAAGGCACCCAAAAGTGAAAATGCATCCCATGAAATTCATGATGAGGACACAAGGAAGGTGAATCAGGAATGAAGAAACTCCAACTTTGGTTTGAAGACCAACCATGTTCCTAAGATTGACATGAGGAAGTTTGATGGCAAGGACCCAGTCACA
>JASDQU010306964.1:14970-25004 GCA_032191745.1 Picea mariana | reverse complement strand
AAGTTCTATATCTGCAGTTGGACAACACTAGTTGTCAAAACAAAAATCAAATTGTGTTTGGATATCTCAGCTTGCTTGTTGAATTGGGAATCTTTGTAAAGGTTAAAGTTGGTTTCATTATTTTTGGACAAACACGTGATCATATTGGTCAAATGTTCAGTCATTTTTCAGTAACATTGAAGAGGAAAATTGTTGGAATCCTACCATCATTAATTGAATGCATTAAGAAATCATACATTCCAAAGCCTATTTTTCACATATTAGAATAAACTGTTGACATGCGAAGATTTATCCATGGATCACATGGTGAAAAAAAATGTATTAATAAACTCAATGACATTAGCTTCCAACATCAATTTTTCTTGAAAAAAGTTGATGGGAAAACACTTATATGGGGAAATAAATATTCAACTATTGTAGAATGGGGGCCTTCATCAGGTTTGGAATTTTTTAATTTCATTCCAAATCGTCCAATATTTTCATCAAAGTTAATTTTATTACAATAAGTTGTTGAAATCCATAATGCATGAAGGCATAATAGAGATGTAGATTGTTTTGAATGCTTGGAGGAAATAAAAAATTACATTAAAGATACATACGAGTAACTTGATGTTGTTGATTCTGTTTGGCGGGAGTCTTTTTTCAATGATTAAAGTGACATAATTTCAAACTCAACAAATGAAGATACATTTTTGAAGACTTGATTTATTTGGCCACAAAATAGGTCAAATGAATATGAAGAAAGAAATATTGTTGAACAACATGAATCTCAAGATGTTATTGAGTTTTCACAGGTAGAGGAAAGATAAATGTAAATTGGTTCTAGAATATCATGTGCAGAACGTGAAGCCGTGGAAGATATTTACACGGGTTCAACACAAGATATTAAGGAGGGTTGCATGATTGTAGTCTTAACGACTGAAGATCCACATGGTTATATATTCTAGATTGCAAAGGTTATAAGAATCAATAAAGAAAATGAAGATGTTATAGCAGTTGAAGTGCATTGGTATGCAACAAGTAAACACCCATTCAATGGTGTGTAAAATCAAGAGATGTTGGTTGAGAAACAAAACAATAGAAAGAGAAAAATAAAGTGTCTGAATATAACTCATCATCGCACCGACCTCTTAAAATTAGAGGATGTTAACATACTTGTCTATAACTTCAATTTGACAAAGAGAGGAACTCTTCGCTCCATGACCATAGAGATTATCAAGAGGTTGTTGCCACAAGAAATAAGTGCAAGATGGGATTTTGTTGAACCTAGTCATAGATCAAAGAGGATTTTGACATATGAAATGTTGGGCATACATGCTAACTCAGATTGTACACTCATTGATAATAGAGAAAAATATGGATCATCTACATCTTCATCCAGTCATTCATCTGAAGACAATGTAGATTTTGATGGTGTGTCAAAATCCATGGATGAATTTGATTAAGTGTATGAAACATTTCATTTATGTTTTTATCAATATGATGTTTGTATGGTAACCAGAAATGAGTGTTCTCAGTTAAATATGATCTTACATGAAGTTATACATCATTTCTATGTTTTATGAATTGTATGTTTTTATTATGGAGAATATATAACAAAATTTCTTAGCTCTTTTGTTTTGAATATGGACAATGTAGAAAAATAATTTATGTTTCATTAAATTTAAATTGTATAGACTTTTTTATTTAAAATATAAAAATATTTTGAAGTTATGTTGAATGTTGACATCTGAAATGGTGATATTGTCATGCCATTATGTATTATATTTTGGTTGGAGTGATAAACTAAACTTAAAAAAGTAAATATTTAATGGTTTATTTTACGATTTGGTTTATAGAAATGATAATGTTTTACACCACTTTAAAAAATGTGTTAATTTTTAAGTTTTGGTTGCAATGGTACTTTCCGCACTAGGATAAGGTTTCAAATGAGGTATAATTTTAACGTGTAGAAAAAAATGTGTTTTCTGTCGGTAGCACCATTCTTTGATTTAGGTGTTGATTTTAAAGTTTTCCTAAGCAACTACATGCATTTTTTATACCATGCTTGAAAAACAGTTGTAATCCTAACCTTAAAAAAAGGTTGCTATCGGTAGCACCACTTTTTGATTTGAGGGTTAATTTTGTGGTTTTTTATGCAAAAATATGGGTTTTAAGGGATAGAGTTATCGTTTTGAGGTCATAGTTCTCGTTAATTTGGTAATATTGTTTTCCCCATAAAATGTGTGAGGTTGACAGTATGGGAAGTTCTTTGAAGGAAACTTTCTCAGATTTATTGTTGCGACCACCTTCTAAACTTGCAAAATGAATCATACGCTTCAGCACTGGATATTTGGTCACAAATCTACATGATCGATAGCTAGGACCGAGACCTATGTCCTTGGTTCTTATCCTCTTAAGAAACTATTCTTCATGTGCTTAATCCATGTAACCCAACATTGTGACCACATTATAAAAATGACAATTAATCTTCGAGTTTCTTACACGTTGGCTCTTCATTTCCCATGTGATCATAACCTGTGACCGAAGGATGGAACCAAGTCCTCTGGACTTCAACCTTCAGGCTATTCTTCCTCTAAAATATTTCAACTCTCCTAGATTTTGACCTACCAAAGTTGTCATAAAGTAATGTTGACTGCTTACTTTCAATTGACATCTCCCCCTTACTCTATCCTTCCATTGTCTTGATCCAATGATTATGAATTAATAAAGTGTTGAGATGGATGGTATTTATTTATTTTGGGACTTCAGTACTCCGACACTCTAGGATATTATAACTCTAAATTCATTCAATTCCCCAAGAGTTATACCTATGAATTTCTTATGCCATCCTTCCATTGCTTGATCTAACGACTCACATTACTCCCAAATTCTTCCCTGGATCTAACATATGGTGGGATTTTAGGGCTTCAAAACTCTGTGACTTTTGGAATTTGTGGCTTACCCTATCCTTCCACTATACTTGATCGAACGATAGAGAATTCACCCAAAGTTCTACCTTGATCTGACAATTGGAAATATTTTGGGGTTTCGACACTTTGAGAATTTGTGGCTTACCCTGTCCTCCCACTATATTCGATTGGAAGGTCAAGAATTCATCTGAATTTCTTCTGTGATCCTATGGTTGGCAGGATTTTTGGGCTTTCACAAATTCATGATTTCATGCCTCTTTCTTGTCTCCAATAGTCGCTAAAGTGGCGAAGTCTGGGAGTCCTAAAGATTTATATCTCCTTCATGGATTCGATTAATAGTTGATGATCAATCAATTTTATATAACGGCTCTGGTTATACCTAAAATATAGATCCAACGGTTTTAATATCTCTCGATATGACGATTGGGACTTATCTCTCTCAACTTCTAGCTCTACCTCTATCTAACAGTTGAGTTTGCTCCCAATATGGATCTAACGACTATAATAATCCCAACTGTAATGAGGATCTCTTCACTTTTTACGAATGAAGACTTTCATTGGTTTTGTGGGAATTTCGATCCCAATAGAGCTTCCTTTCTAGTTCTCCTCCCTTTTGATATGTTTGTTGTAGTTGACATCAATGAAAACCGATCTTCCAACAATCTCTCCTTTTGGAATTGATGGATACACTATAACAACCCCTTATTTTAAATGGTTTTTAGTGTTAATCATCCCCCTTTGACAACAATGACATAAGGGATCTTTCTTCTCTTCCCCTGAGGTGATGCTCCCCCTGTCCATGTGCTCCTCTTTTTTTTTTTTCTGATTTTGTAGTTTTTAATGAGGTCTGGGAATTACTCCCAATTTATTTATAATATTTTCAAAGGTACTTCTGGGTATAGGTTTTGTGAATGTGTCTACAATTTTCTATTTAGTATCAAAATATTCCACTTTGAATACCTTTTGAGAAACCTGATCTCTCAGAAAAAGGTATCTAGTTGGGATATGTTTGGTTTTGGAATGCATAACAATATTCTTAGAGATATTTATGGCACTAGTGTTGTCGTAGTTAAAGTGATTGTATGGTCATATTTCACTTGCACATCTTCTAGGGTTTGTTTCATCTAGATTACTTGTGTGCAACAAGATGCAACAACAATGTACTCTGCTTCTGCTAGAGATAGTGATATAGATTTCTTATTTTTACTCAACCATGATACCATAAATTTTCCAAGGTAGAATGATCCTACACTAGTACTTTTATTTTCATCTACACTACCATCCAAATATGCATCAATATATGCAGTCAATGTAAAATCTTCTATTTTTTGACACCATAAACCAATCTCCAGGGTTCCTTTAAGATATATAAATATCCTTTTTACTTCCTTCATGTGAGATTATTTAGGCTCATGTTGAAATATGCCTACTACTCCTATAGCCTACAATATATCTGTTCTTTTTGTTGTTGCATATAATAGGCTACCAACCATTGATCTAGGCTTAGTTTGCATCCTGTGACCATGGGAAGGCACATGGGTTTACTATCTTCCATTTGGAATTTCTTTAACATTTATTTTGTATATTTAGTTTAGGAAATGAATATTCCTTTATCTATTTGAGTGACTTGTAAACCTAGGAAGAAAGTCACTTATCCTAGCATAAACATCTCAAACTCTTTTTGCATTTATGTAGAAAACAATTTTCTTAGTATAGTAAGATTACTTCCAAATATGATGTAATATACATATACCACCACAACAATCATATATTGATCCTCAATTTTTATATATAGGTTTTTGTCAGTAGTCCCTCTCTTATATCCTTGTTTTTGCAGATACAAATCAAGTCTTGAGAACAATTATCTAGGGGCTTGTTTAAGACCATACAAAGCCTTCTTTAGCTTGCACACATAGTCCTAATATTTTTTAATATGAATAATTTTGGTTGCTAAATATATACTTCTTCTAATGTTCCATTCAGGAAAGTTGACTTAACATCCATTTGATAAATTTTGAAGTTTCTGAAGCATGCAAATTCTAAGAACATTATGATGGCCTCTAGTATTGCTACTATGAAAAAATTCCCTTCAAAGTCAATACCTTCCACTTGGGCATATCCTTTGCATACTAATTTGTATTTTTTCTTTATGACTTGTCCATTTTCATTGATTTTGTTTTTTAATATCCACTTGGTTCCTACCACATTCTTCTCTTTTGGTCTAGGGACAAGTTCCCATGTATGATTTTTCTCAATTTGTTCAAGTTCCTCATTCATTTATTTTATCCAATATTCACTCTTTCTATCTTCTACAATTTTTTTACGTTCTATTACTAAAATAATTTCATGCTCAGAATAAAATCTAAGTTTCCTTCTTTTTTCTACTCCTGCTTCTTTATCCCTTATAATTTGATTTTCAGGGTGATTATTTTGAACTATTTTTTATGGTGCTTTTGGTAAGGGTTTTTCTTACTCATCCTTCTCTTCATTGGATTGTGGTTCATTCTCTTGTAGCTCTTCAATATCTTCTCCATATTTTGATTCACCGTCTTCTTCATCATCACTATTTCTTCTCCATCCATCAATTTCTTTTTCATCTTGAGATTTATTTTGTCTCAATTTTATATCATTTATTTTTACATTTTCACTTTCCACTATTTTGTGAAATCTTAGATTATAGCACTTGTATGAATTTTTGTTAGGTGAGTATCTCAGAAATATACCTTCATCTGATCTAGATTCAAATTTCCCTAGATTATATTCATCCCTCTTTATGTAACACTTACTTCCCAAGACTCTAAAATGTTTCACAGATGTTGTTCTTACAAACCAAAATTCATAAGGTGTTTTCTCATGGTTAGCTATAAGTTGTGATCGGTTAAGTATGTGGAATTTTGTATATATTACATCCCTCCAAAATTTGTGTGGAAGCTTGGATTCATTAAACATAGTTCTTGCAACCTCTTGAACAATTATTTTCTTCCTCTCAACAACTCCATTATGTTGAGGAGATCTTGGAGGTTAGAATTGTTTCTTGATTCCATGATCTTCACAAAACTTATTGAATTCTTTAGATCTAAATTCCCCTCCATTATATGATCTTAAACATTTGATTTTTGGATATGTTTCATTATCTACATAAGTATTGAATGCTTTAATCTTTTCAAATGCCTCAGATTTTTCTTTGAGAAAATATACCTAGTTCATCCTTGTGTAGTCATCAATGATCAACATGAGGTAGTGTTCCCCTTGTATGCATCTAGTCCTAGAGGGCCCACAGAGATCAATGTGCACAATATCCAAGAGTTTGGATGTATAATTCTCTTTCGTCTTGAATTTGACTCTTGTCTGCTTCCCTAATTGACAATGTTTGCAAATACGCCCTGAGGGATTGATGACTTTTTGCATTTCTTTTACAACTCCCTTTTTACTAGCTTTGATTAGGTTATCAAAGATCAAGTGTCCCATCTTTCTTTTCAATAGCTGAATTTCATCTACTTGACTGATATGGAATTATTCTTATTCCTCAATATCTAATATATACACATTACTTTAGGTTCTTGGTGCAATAAAAACTAATTTTATTGATCATTCTTCTCTTATTTCACATTTTTGGGAGTAAAAAATGAGTACATGTCCCTGATCACATGCTTGGATTACACTGAGTATATTAGGTTTTAAGTTTTCTACTAGAAGCACATTTTGTTATTTATTCTTTTATGCTTTACAATGTACTGCTTTGTGTCCAAAGTTGTTGCATGAATAACAACATCCAAGAAAGATATGTTGATATCTATTAGGATTTCTTCTGATTACTCTATTTATTTTTTCTTTTTATGCCATTTTTCTGATCATTATATTTCCTTTTCCTTTTGGAGGAGGTGTTTGTTTATTTAAAACAATCTTTAATGATTCCATATTCATCTTGTTATCTTCTCTTTTTGAGGGATTTCTAAGAGCATCTTCATAGCTGATTGAATTTTTATCCATTTTCTGTGTAGAAGAGGTTGAATTTTGATCATATCCCAATCATTTTTTATCATTTGGTGATATTTGGCTATTAAGAATACCATTCAAAATCTTTGAACTGTTCTCAAACTTTGACTAGTGATTTCCTCTTTCTAGTTCTCCTTTCAGTTGAGTAATTTCATACTCTAGTTTTTAACAAACTTGTTTTTTTACCTTGAATTGTTAATTCAAGATTTGTTTATTTCTTTTGAATTCTTGAAGATGATTTTTCAAGTCAATGATGATTTTCTCTGATTCTTTTATGATTTTTTAAATTTCATTTTCTTGTGTATGTTCTGCCTGTTAAAATTCTAGTAGTTGTCCTATTAATAACTTGTTCTTCTTTTTATACTTTCTATGTTCATCGAGTGAAATAATAAACTCTTCTTCAAGGTCTACTTTTCCTTCAACCTCAGATATTTCTTATTCAATATCAAAGGTATTTTTAATGTGATTACCTTGGGTTTTTATGCCGATAAATATATGCTTATATTCTTCTTCCTCTTCACTTCCTTCAAATGAGTTGTTGTTATCTTCAGTGTAAAATGTCTTGTTATTTTTGTAGACCTTTGTTTTTCTTTGGTTTGGCTTTTCTTTTGTTATTTTAATTTTTTTTCATCATCACATTCTTGTTTTTTTGGATAGGGGCATTTGGAAGAAAAATGTCCAATCATTCCATAGTTGAAGCATATTTGAGGTAAATTTCCTTCGTATCTACCAGTTCCTTTCTTGAGTTTCTTCATGAAGTTATCTATTTATTCATCAGATATATTTGACTATCCTTCATTAGACACATTCTCATGTTTCTTTTTTTTATGGTTTGGAGGTTGTTTATCCTTTTGTTGGTCTATATTTCCATGTTCTCATCTCATACGTTGTGACGATCCCATGTAGTTCATCCATTGTGAGATTATCTTGATATGGTCTATCTTCAAGAGTATAAATCTTGACATCATATCTCATGGGTGATGATATCAAGATAATTTGGAAAATGGGTTGATATTTGAGTTATTCTCCTAATGCTCTGATTGAATTGACCACTTCATCTACTCTCTGAGGATATTCTGCTATGTTCTCTTCTTCTTTCATTTTCAGGTTTTCAAATTGTGTTATGTAGGTTTGTAGTTTGGCCTTTTGACCTTTCTATCTCCTTCATATATGACATTTGTTTTTTCCCGTATTTATTTTTTTTACATACAATGCATTACTTTCACAAATATATGATTTTCTAATCCTCCATGGATGGAATTGACTTCTCTTGCATTGTCACTACAAAAATTGTTTCCAAATATGTCTATGAGAGGAGTAGCAGGTGAAGTGTACCCATATTCTATAGATTTCCATATATAAAAACCCAGGGAAATTATATAATATTTCATCCTCACACTCCAAAGTGCATAATCATTCCCTTTGAATAAAGGTGCTATGGTGGAAGACATTCCCTCTTGTTGATCCATTGGATTATGCAAAATCTACCTTCCAGTTATTAGACTGTGCTTAAGGAACATACTCTGATACCAATTGTTGGAATGTATTTTAATACTAAGAGGGGGGGTGAATCACTATTAATAAATTTGATCAATTTTTAAATAATTATTTATTAACTTTATTGATCAACAATGAACTTCAATAATAAGTATAAAATTAAATTATATATTACAAGTTTTATATAAATATTGATATAGAGCACCAACTCTAGGAGACAACAATCCCCTTGTTTTAGGGAACCAACCCTAGAAAGTACCAACTCCGTTTCTTTAGGGAACCAACCCTAGGAAGCACCAATTCCCTGGTTTTTGGGCTCCAACCCTAGGAATCACCAACTCTCTTGTTTTACGACGCCAACTCTAGGAAGCACCAACCCCATGTTTTAAAACTTAATTACAAAAGGATAATAATTGTTACTTGCTCCTCCCTTCCACCCTCACTCCATAAGTATCTTCATCTTTATTCCTTGGAATCTGCACATACTTTTGATCTTTATATGTAGACATGAGAGACACTTTTCTGTCACCATACCTTTTTGGTTATATAGTATTCCAGTAGGTATGAAATTGAACCATTGTGTCTTTTAAATAATGAAAAATTGGACCTCTTCATTTAATTAACACAAATGATAATTTTTTATTTTTTATTTTTTATTTTTTAACACCAAATTAGATTGTGTTTTTCGTATGAAGATTCCTTAGCGATGAAAATGACTTTTAAAATGTTGATACTAAAAGGGGGGGTGAATTAGTATCAAGTACAATTTAAAAACCTTTTCAACTTATACTTAAACCATTCAATTATATCCAATGGGCAATGAGCAATAGTATAAGAGTTACACCAATACACCACAATACACCATGCACAATATATGAGAAATAATCAATAGTTATTGTTCAAGGGAAGTAATGACTTCCAAAGGTAGCTACAACTTCCAAATATAAAGGGAGGGATAAAAATCCAAGTGGAAGATACAATCCTTCAATATCAAGAGAGGGTTGACCTCTCCATCCTTGCCCCTTCCTTCCACCCAAGAATATATGAGAGATATTAAAACTTTACATTAAATCATCATAATCAACCAACCATCACTTAAAACCTAATAATGCTTCTTGAGACTTCTTCAATTTCTGCAATTATTCAATTCTTGGAATACTCTGATCCTATAGATAATATTACTCAATGTATTCTATGAAAATTCTCCAAGTTTCACTCCTTAAATCCTCCCCATAAATAATTTATAGAGAGAATGGTAGACCTTGTTCAATTTTGGTTTATTTAGGAGAGAGAACTTGTACATAATTTTTGGCGCTCAATATTTAACATCAGATTCAGAAAATCTCACAAATGAAAATACAGTCCGTAATATTTCCAATGAAATTGGTCTCACGTCATTGGGATTCTCTATGAATAAGTTATAACTGTTTTACCCAAAACACCTTTTTATTGATTAGCTTTAGGACTGTTCAAAAACCCTATCTTCCACAGAGTGTATATCCAACATTATAGAAAAAAAAGAGCATAATTGTTTACCACAGGTACCTTCATATGTATTCTCAATACCATAGCAATTTCACCAATTGAATCATTCTAGAAAAAAAATTATAGCGAAAATGGTAAGATGAC
>JASDQU010306961.1:91678-102540 GCA_032191745.1 Picea mariana | reverse complement strand
AAGGGGACCACTTTGGAGTTCATCCATATTTACTTCTTATCAACCATGAAAAAACAATAATGAGTCATATTTACATCAAACACTATTGGGTCCATTACCCAAACCTTTGTGCTACGGGTCTTTATTCAAGGGTTGACATAAATGACAGCCAACCTTAATCAACAATACAAACATCGATTTCCCATGCACTCCTTTTGTTTGAGGGATTTAAATAACTCATATCAAAGGGATTTCTTACAGAGAAATTCCTCCCGATCTCCTGGAATTCCCCTCTAACTCAATGCACACCTTGCAGAGCTTCAAATGAAGAGAAAGAACTAAAACTAAAAAACTAAACATTCACAGTTCCATTATCTCCTATTGAGATTCATTCACTTGTTCATAAAACTAGAATGAAAGGAAATTTCAAACATTGTTCACACCCCATGCATTGAATCAATTCTTCTCTGTTATATTCACAAGTGAAAAATGGCTACAAAACATATTCAAATTACAAAATCTTTGAAAGCTTGAAATCTTTTGCTAACTTGCAGTTCTCTTACAACCAACTTCCCTCTGTATTGTAGCTAACCCTATATGGGCATACAAAACCTCTATTCAACTCATAGGGATTTTTAGGGTTTTCCCTGCCTACTTATCTACTATGAAACTTAATCTACTGTCTATCTTAGACTAGTCTCAATCCAGAGCAGATGTTTAAGCGTGTCTCAGAGTTTTTCCGACGCTAAGTTAAGGCGTGCCTCAAAAAACCTGCTGGACTGCCAGCGTTGAGGTTTTGGAAGAACTCCCATGTGCAGAGTTGTCCTGCCTCTGGGCGCTTGCCAATGATACTCGTACATCATAATTTTTTTTTGAAATGGACAAAATTGAATTTCAGAGCCTATTTTTTGACACTAAGCCTGAATTAGGTCGTATAAGTGTTTATGGAATCAAAATATCAGAGCAAATTGTTGTTGAAAAGGTCAAAATTTGAATTTCAAAGCATTTGAGAGTGCCAAGAGAACACCTTGGTCATGTTTGGAAGCTCAGGAGGTATAGTGGTTCAAGAACGATTGCAGAGAAAAGAGACTGCAATAACCATGGGTCTGGAACCGCAAGGTTTTAAGTTAGGTCATGGGATCTATTCGGGAGAAGGAGGATCCTTCACAAATGTTAACACATAAAATTGATGGGGGGTGCTTTGTTGCTAGGAAATGGAATTTTTGGCGAAGAAATGAAGGAAACTGGGAAAAAAACACACAAAAAGACTCTTATCCTAAGTCAGAGGCATGATTGGATGGCCTTGTCGCATTGTGATAAGGCGCGCACAAGTCTGGGCGGTTGATATCTACGTGCTTAGATCTATGACTCGCAATCCATATTGGACCCCCCTCAGTCTTCTACCTTTAACCGAGGGGGAAGTCTGAGATAAGTGGTTTTCGAGCGTGGGCCCCCCACTATCGTGGAACCTCCTCGTTAGATCGGACTCCCCGCACTAAACTTATTACCGCCTACCCCCGCCCTCCGAGCAGACCTCTTACCGCCTCTCAATACCGCTTCTCTCTCCTCTTGCCACCTGTTTTCCACTAGCGCTCACGTTTTCCTGTCACTTTTTTCCATTCACCTTTGCATCTCGCTCCCTCACACCTATCCTCCACTCATAGTCCCCCCCGACCTATCGTCGTCCCACCTTCATGTCTCGCCCGATCACTTCCTGTCATGTGTCTCCCACTCCATTCCACCTCCACCCGTGTTTTCGTCATCCCAATCACCTCCCCGCCCTCTGCACTTGCCACTTGGGCATTGATCAATCATTATTTCATGCTTGTTGGTCGACTAGATCCATGTCTATGACTGCCTGAGACATCCTTGCAAGCATCCAACTCAGCTCTAGATGGTAGAATGCATATGCAGTCACGTCCTATAGGTATAGTGTTGACTCAGGCCTTCTCGATCCCGATGAAACAGTTATTGAGGTTGGTTGGTGGTGGTTGAACATTGTTTCCACCATAAATGGAAAGCCCAAAAAAGGACTGTCAACAAGTCAACTCATCTATAGAACCTTCCTGAAACATGATTGTGTCTGACAGAGCTCGCTTCTAACAAGAGAATGCATGCATAGTCTGCCAGGAAGCATGCAGATGTAATGCCTTCAATGCAAAGGATTGAGTAGGCTTCTGTGGTTGGTTCTAAGTATATAGGAGTCTTTCCCATATTTTTGTTAGTGTCGATGGTTGAGCTAAGCACTCGATTGTAAATTTTTAGTAAATCCTTTGGTTCTCTGATTATGTATTGCTCGCGAGACTTCTTGTCTAATAACAATTAGCCTTCTTTCCATCTCGTGTGCCTCTGATATTGAAATCTCGGGCATGGATGATCCAGTCAAGTCGTTGTAACTACGATGTAATGCAGGTTTGATTGCAATGTTGTTACAATGTTTCTCATTTTCTTGAAGTTCTCAGATCTAAGAGGATCTTATATCTAAAGCTTTTCCTCCATAGGCTACTGGAAGTCTGGATGTCCATAGTAGAACTTCTCATATTTCTCATGCTCTTCCACCTGCTCACCACTATACCAAGTTACTGTCTGAAGTTAGATCAAGACCTCATCTTCCTGTGCATACCAACCCAGTTTTCTGAGTTAAAGCGATATCATCTTGATTTTGCATCCATTAGACCACCCTTAAATTTATTCATTGTGACATAAAAACTGATGGGTACTGGGCTTACTTCTGCTACAATCTAGAGGTGACTTCTAGTGTTAATATTTTTGGCGCCATTGCCGAGGATGAATTGAAGATTTTCCCTGGGATTGAACGACAAACCTTACTAATTCTAAAGGTGCATCGGAACTCATTACATTGAATATTTCTACTGTGCACTTGGTGAATCCACTCGTATTACTACACTGTTTGAGTTGTGGCTTCTAGAGGAAGACACATGAGGTATACCCCACAACTGCCTCTAGAAACACCTGAAGTTGACCCAGAGAAAATTGTCAGAAGATGAAAGACCCCTCAGGGAAGTACTTCGAATGCTGAACCATGTATTTCTGATGATTTTTACCATCCTCTTTTAGAAACTCCAATATCCGTGTCTCATTCTCCTGTTATACCATCTGTTGGAGTTTACTAAAGTTTAAAGTTTGGGAGTGTTGTTGATTTCTCCCCTCCCGATCTTGGATTGGAGGGAGAAATATTTGTCACTCCTATCTCCCCTGAAGTTGTAGCCTGGTTTAAAATCGAGATCTCAGAACATTTTCCCACTCCTCCTCCTATCATAGTTCCTACTTTTACAGTGAGGGAAACCTTTGTCCCCTCTAGCCCTATAACATTTTTCTAAAATCCTTTGTTGTTTCCCTTTCCTCCCAGAAACACACCCCTAGTCTCCCATGTTCAAACTCCATCCCTTCCTAATTATCCTCCACCTCACATCCCAATGGAAGGTGCTAATCCCCCTAGGAATAGAATGGATGCCATAGTGGCTACAAGATATGCCCCTCTGGTCCTACCTCAACCAATGAATGCCCTCCCTATTGGAGATTACCTGAAATACATGCCCAAATTCACAGGAGAAGAAGATGTAACTATTGAAGAACACCTTGCTTCCTTCTACAGTTATGCAGACAATCTAAATATTGAAAATGAAGATGTGTGGATGAGAATCTTTGTCCAGAGCCTTGTTTGTGAGGTTCATAAATGGTTTAGGGGATTGACCCCTAGATCCATTGTTGGGATTGAGGCTTTGGATGATGTTTTATTGAGACAATGGGCAGATACAAAATACTTTATGTATTATATCACAGAGTTCATGTCACTAAAGAGAAAAGAGGGAGAATCGGTCTCTGGCTTTTCCAAAAGATTCAACAAAATGTAAAATGAGATCCCTGTTGAGTTTAAGCCTACAGAAGACTCTGCAAAAATTACCTATGCTAGTTCTTTTGACCCTGACTTTTTCCTCTTGTTAACAGAGAGAAGAGCTACTTCCTTGGCTTATATGCAAGATGCATCCCTGGAAGTAGAGTCTAACGTATTAGCAATTAACCGAATCAGGAATAAGGATGATAGGGACATGCCAAGGGGAATATCTGAAGCCTTCACCTCTGGTTCCTCTGCTCCCCCCCCTCAAATGGATGAAGTAACCAAGTTACTAAAATCACTTTCAACTACAATGGAAATATTGGAGGTAGAGGGGAAGCAGACATACAAAAATCCTCAAAATTTTAATAACAGAGGAAACTTCAAGAGGCCGAATAACAATGCTCCTCAGATAATGCAAAGGGAGCAGAGGAACAGAGATAGAGACATCTAGAAAGTCCAGACCCCTCTTCAAAACAACCTTGTTGTGGATGAGGGTGAAGAGGAAGAAGACCTCGATCCAAAAATCCATTGTATTGAAGACACATCCTCTTCTCCTCAATTAACTCAGTTAACATATGAGGAGTCTCTCATGGAAAGCCAATTAAATGAGCTGAGCAAGGGGGACAAGCCCAATAGTATCCCAAATAGATACAACCTCAGGTCCAAAAATAAAGAAGTAAATCCTGATGTTCCTGATCATCCTACCAGAGCGGAAAATCCTACCAAAGTTGTAGCATATGACAACAAAGGTAAGAAGATTCCAACCCCCCCCCACCGGTATCCAAAGATCTTGTCCCGGAAGTAAGAGAAATTATAAATCCCCCCTCCTCTTTCAACTTTGAGAATGAAATTCAAAAAATCAGGATCCCTATGCCCCTTTCAGATCTAGTCAAGAATGAAGATTTAAAGAAATCCCTCTCCAAACTGTTGCAACTCGAGCCTTCATATTATTCCACAGAGTCAGTAAACCTTCAAGATGAAAATCCAACAGTTATATTAGGTCCCATGATAGAATACAAAGATGATTCATCCCCTCCCTTATATACATCCCTAAATATACATGATAAGGTGCTGCATAATCGTTTGATGGACTCAAGGGTATCTCATAATCTCATGCCCAAAACTGTCATGAATGAATTGGGACTAGAAGTCACAAAGGCTTATCATGACTTGTATTTTTTTGATTCTAGGAAAGTGCAATATCTTGGGGTCATCAAAGATCTGGTTGTGACCTTGTTTCAACTGCCCATGAAAAGTGTGGTCATGGACATTGTGGTAGCTAATGTTCCCCCAAAGTTTGGCATGCTGTTGTCAAGATCTTGGATTAAAAGACTCATAGGAACATTGCAAATGGACCTCACATATGCTACCATTCCTGTATTTGGGAGGGATCATAGGAGACTGTATAGGGAAGCTCATTTGGCCTACATTATTAGTGATGAAGCAGACCCCACCAACCATCATATCTTTGCACTTGACACTGAGTTGGGGTCTAGTTTATTGTAGTTCACTGATGCTCCCGAGCCTCCTTTAAAACTAGAAAAAAAAACCCATGGTTTTCCATGAATTTTCTCTCTCCACCACCTCTGTTTGGAAAATGTTCTTTGATGGAGCTTCTTCTAAGGATTTTGATACTGATGGAGTGATATGTGTTTCACCTTCTCGAGAAACAATTAGATCTCTATCTTACAAACTGGAATTTGAAGCTACCAATAATGTGGCATAGTATGAAGCTCTTGTGTTGGGCTCAAGGGTTGCAAAATACATGGGTATCAAGGAAATATCTCTGTTTGGGGATGCATAATTGATTGTTAATCAAATTAGAAATATTTATAAAGCTAAGAATCCTAGGCTCAGAGTTTATAGAAATGAAGTGTGGGACCTGATTGACAGTTTTTTCTTGGATTTCAACATTTCATTCATTCTGAATGAGGAAAACACTGTGGCTGATTCTTTGGTTGTTTCAGTGAGAAATTTCAGAGTTCCTTTTCCACCCTAGCTCAGGTATGATACATAAGTAAATATAAGCCATCTATACCTGACAATGTCAAGCATTGGAAGGTGTTTGAGGATGCTCTTGAGATCAAAAGTTTTCTTGAGACCGTCAAGTAATTTTCAGCGTTGCATATTGATCAGGACTAGGATTCTGTAAATATCCCCCATGATAATGAATTTTTGAGTAAAATTGATGATCATCATATTGTGCAGTTACCGAGTAATCACATTCCAAAGGGACTAGTTTCTTTGGAAAGGATATTTGACAGTAATGATGTGGCAGTAAAAGATAAGAGGCCAATTGATGATGTTGATGTGGCTGAGTGAAATATTGGCACAGACCAGGATCCCAAATTCATCAAGATGTCAAGCAACCTGTCAAAAGAGAAGAAGGCCGAATATGTTGAGTTATTAAGGGAGTTTTCAGATGTGTTTTCCTGGACTTATGAAGACCTCGGGACATATGACATAGGCGTCATTGAACATAAAATCCCACTCAAGGAGGAGGCTAAGCTATTTAGGAAAAAATTGAGACAGATAAATCCTATGTTGTTTCCTATCATGGAGAAAGAGGTGAGGAAACTGTTGGATGCATAGATCATCGTGCCTTTGAGATACTCTGAGGTGGTAGAAAACTTGGTGCCAGTAAGAAAGAAGAGTGGGGAGATTATACTTGGTGTTGATTTCGGGAACCTAAAGAGGAGCTCAAAGAAGGACAATTACCCCTTGCCAAAGATGGAACATATTTTATAGAGGGTGACTAGTGCAGTCAGGATGTCCATGATTGACGATTTTTTTGGCTACAATCAGATCTCTGTCTTACCTGAGGACAGAGAGAAGAAAACATTCACCACTCCTTGGGGTACATT
Organism: Picea mariana; assembly: GCA_032191745.1. Lineage (NCBI taxonomy): Eukaryota > Viridiplantae > Streptophyta > Pinopsida > Pinales > Pinaceae > Picea > Picea mariana. Next base: position 95,838 of record JASDQU010306961.1, on the reverse strand, counting down.
TATGTATGCTAAGATTCCCTTTGGATTGATGAATGCAAGTGCGACCTTTCAACAAGCGATGGATATAGCCTTCATGGGATAAAAGGACAAGTTTGTGGTCATCTATCTAGATGAAATTACAGTTTTCTCCGGATCTGATTTAGAGCATCATGATCATTTGAAAATGGTTTTCTTGAAATGGAGGAAATTTGGCCTCTCCTTAAATCCCAAGAAATCATTGTTTTCCATGGAGGGGAACTTATTGGGGCACATAGTATCTTCTAAGGGAGTAAGGATTGATCATGAGAGGGTGGAAGCAATCCAAATATTGTCCCTCCCTAGGTCCAAGAAATAGATTCAGTCTTTCTTGGGAAAGATTAATTTTTTGAGGAGGTTTGTTTCCAATTTTGTTAAACTAGTAAGGCTTATAACAACCATGTTGAGGAAAGGAAATGAAGTGAAGTGGACTGCTGAGTCTCAAAATTCCTTCGACTAGATAAATAAATCCTTGATTGAAGAACCAGTGCTTATCAGTCCTGATTACTCAAAGGATTTCCTCACTTTTTTATTTGCCTCGTTGATATAGTAACAACTATTTTGTTGTAGAAAAACATTGAGGAGTTGGAGCAGCCTATCTCATTTTTCAACAGAGCACTAAGAGATGCATAGGTGAAATACAACATCATGGAGAAACATGCCTATGATTTGGTGAAATCCCTCAAGGCTTTCAGAATCTATGTCCTACATTCAAGGATCATTGCATATGTCCTTTCATCTTCAGTAAAGGACAATCTCATTCAGCCTAACATAGACAGACGAAGGAGCAAGTGGATTGCCAAAATCCTGGAGTTTGATCTGGAAATAAATCCCACCAAACTAATTAAAGGCCAAGGCTTAGCCAATCTATTGGTTGAATCTAAATGTAAATATTTGGGGGTTAACTTCATCAACACTTGCTCAAAAAATCAACAATCTGATTTTTATGATAAGAGTTCTCAAGACAACCCTCCATTGGAAGAATGCACCTGGTACAAATATATCATATTTTTACTACAAGAGTTGCGACCTCCTGATGGAATCTGGAAAAGCAAGGAAATATATTTAAAGCTCAAAGAAATTAGATATTTTCCTATTGAACAGCTCTTGTACTGGAAAGACCCATTAGGCTTGGTTATGAGATGTTTATATCCATAGGAGGCCCAAAATATTATATTTGATTTTCATGACAGCCTATGTGGAGGACATCACTTCTAGAGAACAACGACCTACAAAATCCTCAGGGATGGATATTTTTGGCCTAATCTGTTCACTGATGTTTGCGTAAAAGTCAGAGCCTGTATCAAGTGTTAGAAATTCTCAGGAAAACAACAGCTAAAGTCCCTGCCATTGAAGCCTATGGTTGCTTCCAAGCCCTTCTAGCAATGGGGCCTAGACTTCATTGGAGAAATTCATCCTGCATCAAGAGGCCAACACAGATGGATCCTGACTGCCACAGATTATTTTACCAAGTGGATAGAAGCTATCCCCACAAGGAGTGCTTCTCATAAGGTGATCATTGGATTCCTAGAGGATATTATATTAAGATTTGGTTGTCCAAGTAGGATTGTCACTGACAATGATGCATCTTTCAAGGCCCAAGAATTGATCTGGTTTTTTGAACAGTTCAGAATCAAATTGATTCACTCTACCCCATACCACCCCCAAGGAAACAGACTGGTGAAATACTCTAGCAAAAGCCTCATTAAAATAATTAAAATATTGTTAGAAGATAACTATAAAGCATGGAATTCAAAGATCAAATTTGCCTTGTGGGATGATAGAGTGGCAACGAAAAGATCTCTCGATATCTCTCCTTTTCATCTTGTGTATGGGACTAAAGCAGTTCTTCCTTCTCATCTCGCCTTGCCTATGGAGAAATTCTTTCAAAACTACTAGGGTGAGCCTAATGACATGATTAGAAGGATTTTGTAGCTAGTTGAAGCACAACAGGCGAGGGAAAAACTTTTGGACAAAGCGTATGAACATCAACAAAGGATCAAGAAGGATTTCAACAGGAAAGTCAAAAAGGAGGATTTCCAACTAGGAGATCTAGTACTAAAATGGGATGCTCCCAAGAAGGACAGAGGCAAGCACATCCAATTTAAGGCCCTGTGAATTGGCCCCTTCAAAATCTCTGAGATATGTCAAAATAACCCTTACAGGTTGCAAAGTTTGGAAGGGGATGAAGTATTTGGTGGCCTTGTAAATGGGCATTTTTTGAAGAAGTTATTTACTTGAGCCATGGGTGGCTCCCATGTCTTTGTAAATATTGTTTTTATTTCGTTTTCAGTTTTATAAGTAACTCCATAGCCCAAATTAAGGCATTGAAGCTGCAAAAGAGTTCTTAGAGCCTTGCAGGGAGGAATCTATCCCCCATGGAGCCTAATCTTATCACATAAAGTTGATGGGGAGTGCTTTGTTCCTAGGAAATGGAATTTTTTGCAAAGAAATGAAGGAAAGTGGGCAAAAAACACACAAAATGACTCTTATCCTAAGTTAGAGGCATGATTGGATGGCCTTGTCACATTGTGATAAGGCGTGTACAAGTCTGGGTGGTCAAGATCTGCGCACTTAGTTCTATGTCTCGCAGTCCATATCAGACCCCTCCCCGGTCTTCTACCTTTAATGGAGGGGGGGGGGGGTTCCGAGCTAAGTGGTTTTAGAGCACGACCCCCCAACTATCATGGTTCTTCCTTGTTAAATCAGACACCCCCCCTGCACTAAATTTCTTACCGCCTACCCCCCCTTCTGAGAAGACCACTTACCACCTTCCGATATCGTTGCCCGCTCCTCCTGCCACCTGTTTTCCACTAGCGTTCATGCATGCCTATCACATCCTTCCATTCACCTCTACCTATCTCTCCCTCACACCTATCCTCCAATCATCGTCCCCCCTGACCTATCATCGTCCCACCTTCGTGTCTCACCCGATCACTTCCTGTCATGTGTCCCCACTCCATGCCACCTGCAACTATGTTGTCATCGTCCCAGTCACCTCCTTGCCCTATGCACTTGCCACCTAGTCATCGATCAATCGTTATTCGATGCTCATTGCCCCACCAGATCCACATCCATGACTACCTAAGCCATCCCTGCAAGCATCCAACTCATCTCTAGATGGCATAATCTAGATGCAGTCACGTCCTATAGGTATAGTGTTGACTCGATTCTTATCGATCTCGATGAAGCAGTTATTGAGGTTGGTTGGTGGTGGTTGAACATCATTTCCACCATAAATGGAAATCTTGAGAAAGGACTGTCAACAAGTCAACTCATCTGCAAAACCTTCCTGAAACACGATTGCGTCTGACAAAGCTCGCTTCTGACAGGAGACTGCATGCACAGTCTACCAGGAAGCATGCATACATAATGCCTTCAATGCAAAGGCTTGAGTAGTCTTCTGTGATTGGGCCTGAGTATATAGGAGTCTTTCTTATATTTTTGTTAGTGTCGATGGTTGAGCTAATATCCCGATTGTAAAGTTTTAGTAAATCCTTTGGTTCTCTGATTATGTATTGTCCGTAAGACTTCTTGTCTAATAACAGTTAGCCTTCTTTCCATATCTTTTTCCTCTGATACTGAAAGCTTGGGAATGGATAATCCAGTCCAGTCGTTATAACTACGGTGTAATGTAGGTTTGATTGTAGTGTTGTTACAATGTTTTTCAGTTTCTTGGAGTTCTTAGATCTAAGAGGATCTTATATATAAATATTTTCCTCCATAGGGTATTGGAAGGTCAGATGTCCATAGAAGACCTTCACATATTTGTCATGTTGTTCCGCCTGCTGACCACTATACCAACTTACTATCTAAATTTAGATCAAGACCTCATCTTCCTATGAATATCAACCCAGTTTTTTGAGTTAAAGCGATATCATCTTGAGTTTGCATCCATTAGACCCCCCTTAAATTTATTCATTGTGATATAAAAAATGATGGGTACCGAAATTACCTCTGCTACAATCTAAAGGTGACTTCTAGTGCTAACAACAACCATGATATCTGGAGAAAGGTGCATGCAAATTAACCCATAATTACTTCGTACTTTGTGACTTCGGCAAAGTTTATGTGTGATAGAGCAGAAAGGGTCAAAGCCCGAAGTTTTGAAGTCCCAAAGAGAAACTACAACATATTTCTTGGGG
>JASDQU010306961.1:67670-83700 GCA_032191745.1 Picea mariana | reverse complement strand
GCTATGCTGGACATAGGGAAGACTCTCATCCCATGTGCAAGGGTGCTTGGAATTATACATGCGCAAGATATGAATGATCATTCGATTTACGACCTCAGTTTGGCCATCTGTCTCGGGGTGGAAGGCCAAGGATTTGGTGATCTTGGTGTCCAGTAGTGACCAAAGGCTCGACCAGAATGTGCTGAGAAATTGACTGTCCCGATCTGAGACAATGGTTTGTGGGATTCCAAAATGTACCCAGACTCGTTCAAAGAAGAGCTTGGCAGTGGCTTCTGCTGTGATGCTCTTCTTGCAAGCAACCAGAATCGCCATCTTAGAAAAGCGATCAACAACCAAAAAAACACAGTCATTTCCCCGCTTGGTGGGAGGCCCGACATGTAGTCCATTGAGATGGATTCCCATGGTCTGTCAAAAGTAGAAAGAGGGGTGTACATGCCCTGTTTCTTAGTGGTTGGTTTGGCAATAGTGCAAGACTTGATATACTTGATGACCTCCTGTCGAAGTTTTGGCCAGTAGAAATGTTTTTGTATCATCTCCACTATCTTTTCTACACCGAAGTGTCCTGCCACCTGGCTGTAGTGGGCTTCCTAGATCAGCTTCGCTCGCTCACTTGAGGGAACACATATATGGCCTAGATGACACAACAACCCATCCTGAAGATAGAAATTATCGACAACTGCCTTTGCACCCAACATTTGGTAGGTGGTGGCGAAGTCTGGGTCCGTCTCATAGAGTTGGGGCCATCCAAAGGTCTCATGGTCGTAGGAGTCTAGCACTGTGGTGAGTGTCACGACTGGTGGTATGCTAAGGCAATCAGCGACACGATTGGTTCTTCCTATTTTATACTTGATGTTGAGGTGGAATTGTTGTAAGTATGTGGATCACTTTTGATGGCGGTCATTCTGCAATTTTCCTTGTGTCTACATGAAATGCAGTGGCTTATGATCAGTGTGGATGACTGTCTCCCTCCCAAGAATGTAATGTCTCCACTAGCGACAGGCTTTCACAATGGAGTACATTTCTTTGTCGTAAGTAGGGTACTTACGGACACCATATGATAGTGTCGCACTATGATAGGCCATGGGGTGGCCGTGCTACGTGAGAATGACACCCACAACATAGTCCAAAGCATCAATCTCAATCTCAAAGGGTTGTTGGAGGTCTGGTAGTGAAAGTACTAGGGATAAGAATAAGCGTTCCTTCAAATCATCGAACGCTTGTTTTTAGGGTTGGTCGCATGCAAATTTCACCTTACCAACACCCCTGGTTATTTGGCTGAGGGCCCATGTAATATGGGAGAATCCCAACACAAACTTGCAGTAGAAATTGGCAAGGCCCAATAAGCTCCGAATCTCTGTGAGTGTGGTTGGGGCTGGCTAGTCACAGATGACTTGGATATTGGTTGGATTCACATGTACGCCATGTTGATAAATGATGTAGCCTAGGTAATGGACCCTGTCCATGCTGAAGGAGCATTTTTCCAAGTTGGCATATAGCTTATGCTGTAGCAGGGTGTGCAAAACCTGCTGAATATGATGCAAGTGTTCGGCCCAAGTCTTGTTGTAAATGAGAATGTCATCAAGATAAACCACTACAAAAGTATTGGTGAATGGTCGCAGGATATCATTCATCATCCTCATGAAAGTGGTTGGAGCATTTGTTAGACCAAAGGGCATGACAAACCATTCAAAAAGGCCTTCCTTTGACTTGAAGGCGGTCTTCCATACATCTGTCTGTTCTATCGGGGCCTAGTGGTAGTCAGACTTCAGATAAATCTTACTGAAGTATTTGGCCCTCATGAGTTGATCAAGGAGGTCGTTGATTCGGGGAATCGGGTACCAGTTTCTGACTGTGATTTTATTCAGAGCCTCATAATCAATGCAAAGTCGCCAGGTTCCATCTTTCTTCTGTACCAACATGATTGGGCTCCCGCAAGGTGATGAGCTAGGATGGATGTGCCCCTTGTGGAGCAATTCTTGGATCTGTTGCTTGATCTCCTCATTCTCTAATAGAGAGCGACGATAGACTGGCCCATTGAGCAGTGTTGTGTCGAGGGTCAGATCGATGGAGTGCTTGACCTGGCAGTGCAGAGGTACCCCGGTAGGTGAGGAGAAGATATCCAAGTATTCTTCCATGACCTTATCTACTTGCTTCTGCTATGTGGAGAGGTCGACCGTAGAGACCCTAGATGTGGCTGTGATTTTTCTCTCATTTTGAGAGTGGATCACAAAGAAGACAAACTTACCCATTTGAGAGATGACCTTCCTGCATTGCTTAGCAGAGATCAAGGAAATAACACTAGGTGGGACAACCTCGGGTATCCTGTACAATTTCCTGTTCAAAGTAATAATAACACTACGAGGCCTAGACTCAGAGACGTGCCAAAAGGGTGCACCAGCTGAAGTCATTGAATCAAGGAAGAATCCTCAGGGTTGCTGAACACCCCAAAGGAAGAACTGTGGAGAGGAGAAGCAGAATTGCTGAGAATTCTGTAAAGGCTCTGCCAGGAGGGCATTGAGAAAATGCATAAGAATTGAGGCAGCGTATAGAGTGCACTTCTGGATTCTGTGAAATTTGGACAAATTTGTGCCAGGAGGGCGCACTAGAGGAAGTATTAGCCCCAGGGAGAAACCTCAAGGTTGTTGAATACATTGGAGGTAAGACTATGCAGAGGAAGGCACAGAGATAACGGAATCAATGAAGGTTCTGTGGAAGCTTTGCCAAGAGGGCATTGAGCAAGTGCATAGAGTGCACATGAGAACTCTATTTCGAGTTCAGGGAGAAAACAGAGTCACTGAGGATTCTGGAGAAATCTGCCAGGTGGGCATTGAGTTGGTGCCAGTGTGCACAGAAGGAACCTTTTTTTGGGTTCATAGAAGAGAAGTGTCAAGGAGAGACACTCACAGAGTTATTGAATACTCTGTTAATCTCAACAAGGAGGGATTGAGTAGGAAGTTGCTAGAGGGCACTTACATCCCTTCAAGGAGAGAAAAAGATAGAGACACTTTGATGTCGGAGCCTCAGATAAGCTCAGGACAGATAGCACAGTTGTGTGCAGGGACCTACAAGGAGTGTAGAGGTCGAGAAACCTTTTGAGGTTTTAGAGTGAACAAATCTCAAGAGGGATAACATTCCTAGAACGCAGACGATATCCAAGGGAATTGAGCTTGCAGAGGAAGAAAAGGCCGAGGCCTTTGAAACTTTAAAAATCTTCCAAGGGGAAGGGAAGGAGCACATGCTCAGGATGGAGTAACAACTATCATTGGATCAATAGCACAGATAATTGTTGATCACAAGATTAGGGAAAACTATGCGGAGGTTAAACCCATAGAGGTGGCGTAATGGAAGAGCTGAAATGGACAGTGGAGACACTTTGAGGAAGAAGTGTGAAACATCGTGAGCCATTGGATGAGAATAAGCAGGAGCCACTGAAACCCTTTGGAGTGGGATATCGACATTTCGGTATTTCGGGGTTCAACATTTTGAAAATCCCGATGACAAGGAGCTGGGGCACTTTGCATTGAAAACCCCAAAGTTGCGAAACGTGACATGTCCTTGGAACAGGGCTATGGTCATGAAGGAAGTAGCCATTTCGGATTTCGTCATTCCGGCATTTCGGGGTTCGGGATATCGAAGGACCAAGAACCGTCTACAGCCAGAATTGCAGAATTGCAAATTCTGAAATCTTGAAAAGTGGGCCCTGGTTAGGCAGATTTTGGCATTTTGAGACCCATGGATTGAAAAGACAGAGAACAGGGGGAGCGCTTGCATCATGGTTTCCAAAATTGCAAAAGCCTGTAGGGCTTTGTCATTAATATTTTTCGGCATTTTGGGACCCAGATGTTCGAGAGACCAGGAGCCGGGAGACATGGAGTCCCGACTCGTGAAACCCCGAAACATTTCAGAGAAATAGCAGGAGCCAGAGCCGTTGAGTATGTTTCGACATTTCGACATTTCGGGGTTCAGAAAGTAGAGGAGACGAGATTGCGGAGTCATTGCATCGTGAACTTCTGGTTCAAGAAATCCCAAAAGATCAGAGCGTTTTCGGAGTTCGGGGATTGGCGTGACTAGTGATTTTAGGGTCAAGAGTCGTGGACTCCCTGTTAGTGAAATGCTGACCACAGCCACAACGTCGTGGTCACATGGAGGTGAAGCTCATGCCTAGTGCTTTTTCGCACAGGTGGGGTTTCTGAAGGACCTGTGGATCAGATTCATGGGGTTCTAGTGAGGGCCCGAAAGAACTACTTTGGTTCTACGGATTTGAAGAAGAATGATCCTGTGCGGATCTTGGCCTAAGGGTCGGGGATCTGCGTCAACCTTCATCCTTCAATTCCTTGAATTTTTTTGAGTTAATCACTTGTATTACATACAAGTGGCATCCATTTCTAATAAATTTCTTAAGTTGTAATGTTGATGTTTGTCTAACTGAAACTGTCTTTTGGATGCCTTGCAAAACTCTTGCATTTCCTTCTTCGTCTTTACACTCTAAGGTTTTCTTATAACAGTTCATTTTTTCTTTGTGAACTACTAACCAATCCATGCCTATCAACACATCATATGATCATAAAGGTAGGATATTCAAGGTTTCCTGAGTATGCAATACAGTCATTTAAAATGGACAATCCTCTATCACTTTTCCCACTTTTCTCTTTTTCCCTATGGCCAATTGAACCAACCATGCCTTTGATTGTTTCTTTCTATGTGTGGCACATGGTTAAATAAATTGAGGTGATATATAACTAAGATTAGATCCAGGGTCAATTAAAATAGAAATGGTTTTCTTGGAAATTATACCTTCTAGCTCCACTATAGAATCTTGGTGGTCTTCCTACCAATTTTTCATAGCTACATATATCCTTGGCACACTTCTGACCACATCATTGACTGTAAGTATATCCTGCACATGATAAACCTTGTTTCCATGTTGCCTATGAGGAAAATCCCTCAACAAACGTGATTCTCCACAACCCCAACACTATAGATTCCCTTTCTTTGTCTCCTCTACTCTTTTACGTGTCTTCTCTCTAGTCTATTTCCACTTTGAGATGGATATTTTTGTTGGTGCAAACTTATGCTTGGTTGACCTAACTATGCACCCTTCTTTGAATTATTATAAGGGAAGGATTCAAATTCCTTCTTATGAAATATGAACTTGTTCTTTATCTTTTGATCCTTGTAAGGCTCTTGCTTATTCTTGGATTGATCATAAAAACACCTGGCCTTCCTAATAGTATCCTCCAAGCTCTTTGTCTTATCAAAACCAATTCTATCTTAATAGCACTGTGGTAGCCCACTGGCAAAATATTGTACCCTTGATTTCTCATCTTTGAGGAAAGGGACATACCTCAACARCTCCAAAAATATCTTAGYATATGTTGGAAATACTAAGACAACTAAGAGAGGGGGTGAATCATTTGTTACYGTTCTTAAACAAATTTATGCCTTTTGAAATATTATTAATGTTCTCCAAGTGATCATCAAGATTATGCAAGTCATGAACAACAGAAATGATAAACATCAAACAGACACATGATATACACAGAGGCAGATATTCATGAGGAAACCCACAAAGGGAGAAAACCTATTATTATTAGAATTATAGGTAGTCTTTTATGTTTTTTACATCATCTATCTTTGAGCACCAACTCAAAATGAGGCTACAACCTCTTCTTAAACAAGCTGCAACTTGTAGAGAGAACCAACCCTTTGATTTTTCTAGCATGCACTAGAAGGAAGCACCAACTCCCCGAGTGTTCCAGCACCAACTGGATGGAAGCATCAACTTCCAGTCACACAAGCACCAAATGGATGGAAGCATCAACTTCCGGTCACACAAGCACCAACCTTTATAACAGAGAATAATGGTTCTCCCTTTCACCACCCTACAACCCTAGTTTTTCTGGCTGCAACCAGATGGAAGCTACAACTCCTTGTGTTCAAGCATCCACTTGAAACTCTAAGGAAAAAAGTCCTCCCTAGCACCACCCTACCACCCTAAGATATAAAAGTTTACTTACTTTCTCTGTCTCTGATATGGTCTGTTACAACTCCATGTCACCTCTGCCTTCTTCAACTTCTATGCTTTGTTCCACTTCTGCATCTTTCTGCTTCTGTGCTTTTCTCTTTTTCTTCCTCCACACAACACCACTATGTTAAAATTCTCTTCAACATTTTATCCTCTGTGATGCCTCTTCATTCTATACATTTCTCCTCGTATCTCCACTTTAGGTACTACACCACTTCTACTCCTACCCACATGCATAACGTTCGAAACAAAATCACACTATACTCTTTGTTCTGCATGTCTTACTCACGTCGAGTCCTCTGCCTAGTCATCATTCGAACTCTTCATCTTCCCTGGAGGTTATATTGTATCTGTTCATCATCAGTGGTTTTTATCCAAATATTCTTTCGCTTCTCTGGTATTCAACTCTTCGTATTTTTTGTCAGTTGCAGCCAGTCAATTATGGCTTCTTTGGCTTCTTTGGCTTCTAAGCCCCTTCCTTCATGTGACCACTGGCGGTGACCATACGGATCTTCAAAAGACACTTCACGATATTGGTCTAGCAAGTGATAGCTCCCCCTTTTTTTTCGATATGACCTTCGGGTATGAACTTCATGTGACCATGCGATTACGAGAGCGTCCATAGGCGGTTTGAGGGAAACCCACTTTTCTCCCCACAATTCACTACAGAGATCCACGTATGACTTTGGAGATACTGTGGTTTTGATTGTGGCCCGCTCACAAAAAATTAAGATCTGAGCATGTTCTGACCCCGCAATGCGACATGATCGTCGATATCATGATCTTGATGGTGCTCCTGAATGGACGGTTTAGATTTGATTTGTGGATCAGATTGATCCTCCCTAAATCAATGGTTGTGATTTATTTCATGATTCGAGCTTCAAGATTTTCAAATCTCAAATATTGCTTTCTTCCACACACCAATCTTCCGGAGTTGATGATCTATGGACAAATTTCCTTCTCAATGGAAGTCTCTGCCTCCACTCTGGAATTTTGACCTTTCAACCAGATCAACGGTTCTACATCCCCTTTATCAATCAACAGTCGAGATCTCCTTTGAGTCTCTGGACTTCTAAAATCTCAAATATTAAACTTACGCTCTGGATCAGACGGACCTAATTCACTTTGGATGATCCAATGCTTGAGGTCTTCTTTGGATGATCTGATGACTGAGATTTACTTCAGACTATTCGATGGTCGAGAATGTATTTCAGATCTCCAGATCCCCGGACTTCGGAGATTTCAAATCTCAAACTAACTCTCTGGATCAGATGGCCCAGATGCACTTCGGACAATCTGATACTTGATATCTTCTTCAGACGATCTGATGGCTGAGATTTACTTCGAATGATCTGACGATCGAGAATGTATTTCGACTCTCTAGCTCTCCAGACTTCAGAGATTTCAAATCTCAAACTGAAATTCTCGAAGTGATTTCTCTGGAGCTTAACCTCCTCCCATATTTAGACCCGGAATGAATTATGTTCGTTGGATCAAGGTCTTAGATCAACGAATCGATATATCTACGATGCAACTTTCCTTTGGATTAAATCCAAGGGCTCTCCATATTTGCTTATCATATATTTACATTTAATTTGATATGATGGCTAACAAATATTCGAGTGATCGAGATCTCATATTTGAACCCTTGGTTATCTTGTCCTTCCACTTAAGGTGATGCAATGATCATTGCATTTTCTCCAAATCCAATGGTCCTTATTCATTTCGTATTTTTGGGCTTTGGGTAATTCAACTTTCAAGTTGCTAATTCTTTTGAAGTGACATTTCCTGAACAATAACCTCCTCGCAAATTTTGACGTGAACCAAATGTTGTTCGTCGATCATGTTATTAGATCGATGGATCAATCTATCTTTGATGTTGCTATTCTAGATTATCCTATCCTTCCATTAATTCAATTTGATGGTTGAAGGAAAATTGGATGATTGATATCTCATATCTTTCATCTTGTCCTGTCCTTCCACTCAAAAGTGATCCAACGGCTATTGGGTATTCAAGTATTCAAATTCTCAACGGCCCTGGTTTGTCTTGTGGATATTTTGATCTTGATCATGTTTCTATACAACACTTTTTGTTCCGAGCTTTGATCTTTTCATACTGTTCGCTTCTCCTCCTAAGATTATGTTGTTCATGTTTTCCATCGTCACTGATGTTCTTTCCATCAATGACAAGCACACTCTTCCCGTAAAACATGCCAAAAATATCCCCCTTTGGCATTGATGAAAACCCTGAAGGGATGCACTATTCTGCTTAGACCTCCCACTGTAGCATTCAGACCGCACATTTTTCTCCCCCTTTGACATAAATTTCAAAGAAAACATTCTCCCCCTGAGTTGTTGTGGTACTTTTCGAAGGTATTAGATATTCAACCAACACATACTCCCCCTAATAGGATGGACTCTCTTAGGTGAGATAAGGGATGACACCTAGCTTCTGACGAAGATATTCAAATGGTGTCTTCGCTAGGGGTTTAGTAAATATGTCTTCAATTTGTTCTATGGAAGGTGTTGGAACACTTATAAATTTCTGAACTTTAGTCTTTAAATAAATTATGTTTCCATTTAAAATAAAATAACGCGTTCTTGATTCTCGTCATTGATGAAATATTCCATCAAATCAAATGATTCTAATCTCTTATAAGTTATGGAGCCACCTACTCATTAAAGAGTCAAATCTCTATAGAATACTTCATAATTTTGGGTTTCAGAGTTTCATAGTTCAGGCATTTCAACATGCCTCACTTCCAAAGTCCCGATACGTGAAAAGAGTTCAAAAGATCCAAGTTACCACACACATATAACCCTTAACATCTGACTTATCTTTCCAGAAATGACTTGTCGGGTTTTTTAAATGAAGTTAATTGACCAAACGAATGAAGAAATAAATACTTAAAAAGAAACTAAAAAACCAATCAAAAAATTGAATAATAGTTTCACGATTTCGGGAATCGCGTATTCACCATCTATCGTATCACTAATATCCCGAAGCCTGAACTCCTGAAATGTATTAAGCGTTAAGTCGGGTTAATTAAGGATTAAAAAATATTAACGATTAAATAATTACATCACGATTTTGCGTTTCGGGGATCCTATATCGAGCAACTATCAATATCTCGAAATCTGAAACCCTGAAATATTTGAGGTTAAACATGATTATTTAAAAGGATTAAACATGATTAAAATTAATTAATCACATCGTGATTTCACGTTTCAGAAATCACATCTTGAACTATTATAGGATATCCCGAGATCCGAAATTTTGAAATTCACTTAACGTTAAGTGTGATTAACTGATGCATTAATGAAAATTATCTTGTGATTAATCTTTCACTGAATCATAATGCAGATAAATTCAAATTTCATCTATGCTTTTCCCGATCATGAACCACCAAATGTTAATGGCATTAATAATGAATCTATGACAACCATTTCAAATAATATCTCGGAACCTTGCATAAATCTTTTCCATTAAGGACAATAAATACATTGTCAGTGAAGGAATGCATAAGTTGATACTCTTAAGGTGAAAAATATATTGAAGTTTGAACTCTATTTGTGTTTTCACAGAATATCAAGATTAACGAGATAACAAGTTTTTGCATTTTTTGTGACAGGTAATACTGTGTTGGGATTACTACTATCATGGCTCCATGAAAAATGGTTAAAGGGATTGGTGAAAGTTTGAGACAAAAAACAGATGGCTTTTCCGACACTTCGCCCAGAAGCATAGACACCATTAAATCCTGGACACAGGTATTCAATATTCTACAGCATGAATTGGTCAACTGCCCAGATGATTCAGGTGACGAAGAGACGGATACCCTAGATACCAAACACAAAACTGTCGCTCAATCATAGCTACATAATATAGAAACAAGTCTTATTATTATTCCTTACAATGGTATGATTGGTTGGGCGTTAGAAAATGTTGATATCTCGACCAGGACCATCTTCAATTCAAAAAAGGTCGTAGTCGGGTCTTTCCGGCCAGAACATTTACATGTAATGTACAAATTGTCTCCAGCACCCAATTTCATTTACAATGCCAAATTCCTAAGGGACTTTGACAAGAAGGAATCCACCTAATATGGAAGAAACATGCCCGACTTAATTAAGGATTGGTGCTCTCACCCTGAGAAGTTCTGAGCCGAATCCCATGGCATATACCCAGTTTCCACGCTAGAGCTTCACATGATGTATGTAGCAATGATGATGTGTAAACTCTATGGGAGGGAAAACGCAACCCATTTCTCGTTACCGTCGGTGCCTATTTTGAAACCAATAGCTGACGGGTATTCTTTTGATTGGGCCAAGATGTTGTCAGACAACTTGGTTAGAGAGATTACAGAATATAAATCACTGAAATCCAGAGGGCAACCTGCCCCATTTTTCATGTCGGCTTACATCATGGACGTTGTATGGTTTATGACACTTTTTCCTCTAATGGGATGGAACTAGACTCCAACTAGTGTCAAGCCCATACATGTTTATCATTTAAAACTTTGGGAATATAAAGAAAAATATTTCTTCTAAGAAATATGCAACTGGGTGGTTGCGTCGATGCATACCACTATATATGGTTGCTCACCTCCCAGGATTTCTAACAAAATAGTAATAATCTATGCAAGATAGCTTACTGGTACATTGAAGAGCATTTCTCCTATATTAGGGTTTTCAGTTGTTCAGTTCCTCCACATGATATGCCTGAATTTTTACCAGATCGATTGGTGTGTCACGAAGTAGCACATCAAACTATGCATGGGGGAATTAGTAAGGAGCTAAAAGCAGTACAGAAAAGGGTATGGCTCACCTTTCCCATGCAGATTGGTATGTTTTCTCTGTTGTATTTCAGCCACTCAAAAGTAGAAGACGTGGCCCTGGAAGAAATCAAGATGGTAAATATCAAATTAAAGAAGCATGATCCGCAGAAGGTCATAGGTAATCACATGGACCTCTATAAGTTGGAAAAATATGAACATGAATATTCTCCTCAGGATGAAATATTCTGAGGAGCAAGGTCCTCTCAAAAGGTCTTGAGTCAATTTCAATCTTTGGATCCAGATAGATTGGTCACGTTTTATAACTTCCAGAAGCATCGAAGAAATGGCCTTCCCAAAGTATTGCAAGGAGAAACCCAGACACCTCCAGCTGCACAAAGAATTGAGCCCCCCAGTGCCGAAACAGGGAGCTCCAGTGGACAGGATGCTCAAGAAAAGATGGAGAAAACCAAGGCTTCGATTCACATGGAAGACATTGCATTGAAAAACCCAGTAGGTGATCAAGTTGAACCTCAGGTTGAAGCCTCGATAAAAAGGGGGGAAGAACAAACATCATTCACACCAGACAAGTCATCTATTGACACAGATGGGAAATAGCTGTCCACAAATATCGGCAGCCCCATTCAAACTATCATGCCGATACAGTCCAGTAGAGGGAACCCTAGTGCCAAATTGGTATTCATAGAGGATCTCATGCCTATTTTGGTAGAAGAGATTCCCCCTTCCAACATATTCTTTAGTAAGAAGAGAAAGGTTGTAGTAAAAAGAGAAATATATTAGAGGGAGGGTGTGCCTGTCAAGAGGCATAGAGTACTGTATGATGGATAGGCCCAAGAAGAAATAGATTTATCTATGGACGTAGCAAATTCATTAAGATCCTTTGCCACTGTAAACAAGTTTTCGGTGGGAAACCTGAAGGAAACGTTGAAACAGAAGGATCTACTGGTGAGCCAATTGTAGGACAAAATAAAGATTATAGAGAAGGGAGTCAGGAGTGAGATGACTGAAGGATTTGAGAAGATTAGAGCCCACGACCAACAGGAAATTCAAAAGCTCAATATCAACCTTGATGAGATGCAGAGAAATTCACACGCAAGCCAGGAATTGGTAAAACAGTTGTAGGTGAAAATAATCCCAACCAAAAAATTAGTGGACATATCAACCTTTCAAGCCCAAGATTTATAGGTACATAAGAAGCTGGGATTAGCCCAGTGAAGCCTTTTGACTAAAATAGAAGGAATTCAAGACTATTATCGATTGGCAGAATGCTCTTTAGATAATATTTGCATAAACAAGAAGGAGGCCACTACAGCTAGAGTGAAATTCCAGGAGGTTTTCCTATCATCAACAAAGGAGGAAGTTGCTAGGGCCACCCAATTATCCCTCTCAGAACAAACCCGAGGAGATATAATACTTAAGAAATGGGAGGCTAATATAGTTGAAAGTAAAATATTGGCAAGGGAGGTGAAAAGATCTTATGAAGAAACATTCTATGTTATTGACAAAGAGTCACTGTACGTGGGAAGAGACAATATCTTAGAGGCCCTGTGACAAATTGATATGGCAAAAAATCAATCTGATTTCAAGGAAAGTATGGAAGAAGCTCGGGCTGAAATTTTACAATTGAAACAAGTTGACCTTACTCTAATGAATAAATGGATAGTCAACCCTAGATTAAGACTACAGTCTCTATCTCTATAATCTAGGAGGGTGGAATATAAGATTCCTCATATAGAAAGGAATTTGTATACCTTTGAGGCAAATGATACCACAGAGTCCTCCATGCTAGTGGTGCAATTTGTGGGTAGATGCGTTCAATGCGTTGAGAAAGGGAAAGATGACATGTCTAGAAACAAATGATTCACATGTCATATTCAAAAGCCAACTATTTTCTGAGTTGGAGTACGCAAAGAAGGAATGTCTCTGCCAATAGACAAGATACAAAAATTTGCAGATGAAGCGTTTCAAATTTCACATTTTATAATTTTTACTATTTTAGAAATCAGGAGAATTCCAACCTCTTAGGGTTGAAAACCTTTTGTATAAATACATATTTTGAATATTAAACAAAGGCTTCTTCTTTCCTTATTGTAGCTAAGAAAACTCATCCTTTGTGAGTATTAATACAAGTGCAGACAAGGATTCCAAATTTTGTGCAGTTTGAGTTATGTGCTCTCTTTGTATTCCATACTTATAGTTTTCTTTTTGTTACTCCTTGATAAGTGAGTGGTTGCAACTTAGTACAACATCTATTGTATTCACATTTTATCAGATATTTGATAAGCAAGCAAATTTTCCTCTTTATTTTCTATTAGTAAATACAATACCTGCAAGCTACTTGGATCACTATATCTTATGTCCTTTCAAGGGTGCATTTCACATTTTTTCTACTATGATCAAGGTAATATTTATCTGTCATTGATACCTCATTTTTTTCAATAGTTTTGTAAGTTCCCCCCCATATCTCTTTACTTTATTAATCAGCTCAAACAACAAAACACATCCCTTGTCCTATTCTGTTATTAATTTCATTTGAGGATTTACTCTTATATAATCAACGAAAGAAAAAACACCTTCTAAAGGATTCATTAAATTCCTCATGCTTGACATTATTCTTTGAGCCTTAAGTTTAATCTCAGGAACAACATATTTTTTGCGTCATTGTTGGGGACGAAGAAACGAAGTTATTTTTCCCTAGGAGAACGACATTGTAAGTTTCTCTCTTTGATAGTGAACAAAGATTGAATACATTTATAAGGCCAATTTTTATTTTTCACTTGGTGACTCCACTTTAGAAAAATTGGCATTCAGTAGAAACAATACCAGGAAGAACCCAGACGACCAGTAAACTACGTCTGTATCCGATCCTGAAAAACTATTAAAACCAAGGGGATACCTCAAGCAGACTGTTTCATCCACAAGTAAGGTTTATCAACCCAAAAATAAAAAATCTAATGCTAAGGGTCCACTTGAACAGTTAACTCTACAAAAAGATTCCACCCAAATCCATTTCGAAGAAACATCAACTGATAAACTTGAAACCGAAATCATAAACCCCGAGTTAGTTTTTGTAACAAACCCCTTACAGTTTTACCCGAGATAAAAGTCGAGACCGATTCGACTGACCCCTTTTCTAGTAAAGGTAAAAGACATGTCTTGATACCTTCTCTTATTGACATCGCTCTAGTCCCCAAAATAAAGGTTACAGCTCCCCAAAGATTTGAAGAATACATCCTACACTCTGATTCAACTTCGGTTGGTTCTCCTGTTTATATATCCTATAAATTAGAAGAACCTAGCCCTCATTTCCCTTTTCCCCCCTTTTCATATGTTCTATCTCCTAATGGTTCCTTTCCAGAACCTCTTTTGATTCATCCCAAGGTAGTCGAAAGTTCCCTACAATATTTTGAAAATCCTCTCTACAATATCCAAGTTTCCTCCCCTAGATTATCAATGGTTGTGGCCGAAGGAGGTGGTGCCGTAGGTGGTGCTGGAGGTGGAGGGGGTGGAGGAGGAATTGGTGTTGGAGGGGAAGGATGAGGTGGTTACGAACCACCGCCAACTTCTATAATTTTTTCAAAAGTAGTTACTAGGTATGATTTTTTAGTCCTCCTGGTTCCCCTTCACGATTTACTCGAAAACTACATGAAAAACCTACCAAAGTTTACAGGAGAAGGAGACTTAATAGCCACGGAACACATCAATTTTTTCGACCAATTCATTGATATCCTTGGCCTTGAACACGAGGATTTTTATTTGAGGCTCCTAATTCAAAATTTTGAAGGGAATGTTAGAACGTGGTTCCGAGGGCTACCGACAGGTTCCATAAGAACTTACAATGAGTTAGAAAATGTCTTCCTGAGACAATGGAGTGAGAGGAAAGATCACCTTTACTGTTTAACTGAGTTCAGAGCTCTAAGAAAGAAAATTTCAGAAACAGTTCTCGAATTCACTCAGATATTTAATAAATTATATAATAAAATTCAAGCTTAGGTTAAACCTTCCCAACCTGCAGTTAAAGTGACTTTCGCAGGGGATTTTGAGCTAGACTTTTCCCTACTGTTGAGGGAAAGGATATCTTCCGACCTCACAATAATGCAGGACTATGCTATAGAAATCAAATCGAACATGATGGAATCAGTAAAGTTAAAAGCTAAAATCGAAATGGGAAATAAAGAGACTAGACGATTCAGAGAACAAGGAGAACCCTCCGGATCTGGAAAGTCCGCAGAAGATAAAATGGACAACATAGATAAAATAATAAAATAATTATCCAACAAGATATCCATAATGGAATTACACCAGGATAAACCTGATCCTTTTTCTAGGAGAGACTTCAAAAGGAATCCCAATCCATAGACCCATCAAAGGCCAGTAAAAAATGAGAATCAGAAAATCAAAGCCCCTTTTAAAACACAAAACTTTATGGAAAGTGATGATACACAAGACTTTGAGGGGTTTGATGAAGATATATATAACCTCAGTGATAATGATCAAGAACCTCACTTGACCAGACAATATTACCAAATATATTTGTATGAAGAACCCTTGTTTGGAAATGAAGAAAACATAAATAATCTGGGATATTTTGAATATCAAGGAATCGTCGACACTATAATGGACGAACTGCAACAGAAGTATAATTTAATGCCTAGAAATAAAAAATTTATAACTGATCCACTGAAAAATATCTTGTCAAGAAACAAAACGAATAAGGTAGCTCAACCATCTACTGAAACACAAGCTGCCAAAACAAAGACAGTTGAATCCCAAGATGCTAAAATGAAAATAGTTGAAACGCAAACAGCTAAAACAAGGACTGTTGAAACAAAAGAAACATAGACTAATAGGCTAGAAAAGAAAGAAACAAATATCCCAACCATTGAAGCCTAAAATACGATTGGAAGTTTCAATCTAGAAAATGAAATTAATAAAATCAAAATTCTGGTACCTCTAGTTGAATTGGCTAAAAATTCGACGTATAGAAAACAAATTGCCAAAATGATAAACTTATCATATATTGAAATTCATGCGGATACCATTAATTTAGAAGATGACATCCCTACTATAATGTTTGGTTCACATATTGAAAATGACAAATGTCTTGTCGCTCCTTTTTATATTATGCTGACTGTGCATGATCACCTATTACATAATTGTATGTTGGATTCTGGAGCCTCCCATAACTTAATGCCCAAAGTTATTATGG
>JASDQU010306961.1:56318-67650 GCA_032191745.1 Picea mariana | reverse complement strand
CAATTGAACCAACCATGCCTTTGATTGTTTCTTTCTATGTGTGGCACATGGTTAAATAAATTGAGGTGATATATAACTAAGATTAGATCCAGGGTCAATTAAAATAGAAATGGTTTTCTTGGAAATTATACCTTCTAGCTCCACTATAGAATCTTGGTGGTCTTCCTACCAATTTTTCATAGCTACATATATCCTTGGCACACTTCTGACCACATCATTGACTGTAAGTATATCCTGCACATGATAAACCTTGTTTCCATGTTGCCTATGAGGAAAATCCCTCAACAAACGTGATTCTCCACAACCCCAACACTATAGATTCCCTTTCTTTGTCTCCTCTACTCTTTTACGTGTCTTCTCTCTAGTCTATTTCCACTTTGAGATGGATATTTTTGTTGGTGCAAACTTATGCTTGGTTGACCTAACTATGCACCCTTCTTTGAATTATTATAAGGGAAGGATTCAAATTCCTTCTTATGAAATATGAACTTGTTCTTTATCTTTTGATCCTTGTAAGGCTCTTGCTTATTCTTGGATTGATCATAAAAACACCTGGCCTTCCTAATAGTATCCTCCAAGCTCTTTGTCTTATCAAAACCAATTCTATCTTAATAGCACTGTGGTAGCCCACTGGCAAAATATTGTACCCTTGATTTCTCATCTTTGAGGAAAGGGACATACCTCAACAACTCCAAAAATATCTTAGCATATGTTGGAAATACTAAGACAACTAAGAGAGGGGGTGAATCATTTGTTACCGTTCTTAAACAAATTTATGCCTTTTGAAATATTATTAATGTTCTCCAAGTGATCATCAAGATTATGCAAGTCATGAACAACAGAAATGATAAACATCAAACACACACATGATATACACAGAGGCAGATATTCATGAGGAAACCCACAAAGGGAGAAAACCTATTATTATTAGAATTATAGGTAGTCTTTTATGTTTTTTACATCATCTATCTTTGAGCACCAACTCAAAATGAGGCTACAACCTCTTCTTAAACAATCTGCAACTTGTAGAGAGAACCAACCCTTTGATTTTTATAGCATGCACTAGAAGGAAGCACCAACTCCCTGAGTGTTCTAGCACCAACTGGATGGAAGCATCAACTTCCAGTCACACAAGCACCAACCTTTATAACAGAGAATAATGGTTCTCCCTTTCACCACCCTACAACCCTATTTTTTCTGGCTGCAACCAGATGGAAGCTACAACTCCTTGTGTTCAAGCATCCACTTGAAACTCTGAGGAAAAAAGTCCTCCCTAGCACCACCCTACCACCCTAAGATATAAAAGTTTACTTAC
The DNA here is from genome assembly GCA_032191745.1 of Picea mariana. Taxonomy (NCBI): domain Eukaryota; kingdom Viridiplantae; phylum Streptophyta; class Pinopsida; order Pinales; family Pinaceae; genus Picea; species Picea mariana. The sequence goes on along the minus strand of JASDQU010306961.1, from coordinate 66,335 downwards.
TTTCTCTGTCTCTGATATGGTCTGTTGCAACTCCATGTCACCTCTGCCTTCTTCAACTTCTATGCTTTGTTCCACTTTTGCATCTTTCTACTTCTGTGCTTTTCTCTTTTTCTTCCTCCAGACAACACCACCATGTTAAAATTCTCTTCAACATTTTATCCTCTGTGATGCCTCTTCATTCTATACACTGCACCTCGTATCTCCACTTTAGGTACTACACCACTTCTACTCCTACCCACATGCATAACGTTCGAAACAAAATCACACTATACTCTTTGTTCTTCATGTCTTCCTCACGTCAAGTCCTCTTCCTAGTCATCATTCGAACTCTTCGTCTTCCCTGGAGGTTATATTTTATCTGTTCATCATCAGTGGTTTTTATCCAAATATTCTTTTTCTTCTCTGGTAGTCAACTCTTCGTATTTTCTGTCAGTTGCAGCCAGTCAATTATGGCTTCTTTGGCTTCTTTGGCTTCTAAGCCCCTTCCTTCATGTGACCACCGGCGGTGACCATACGGATCTTCAAAAGACACTTCACGGTATTGGTCTAGCAAGCGCTAGCTCCCCTTTTTTTTTCGATATGACCTTCGGGTATGAACTTCATGTGACCATGCGATTGTGAGAGCATCCATAGGCGGTTTGAGGGAAACCCACTTTTCTCCCCACAATTCACTACAGAGCTCCACGCATGCCTTTGGACATACTATGGTTTTGATTGTGGCCCACTCACAAAAAATTAAGATCTGAGCATGTTCTGACCCCGCAATGCCACAGGACCGTCGATATCATGATCTTGATGGTGCTTCTGAATGGACGGTTCAGATTTGATCTGCGGATCAGATTGATCCTCCCTAAATCAATGGTTGTGATTTATTTCATGATTCGATCTTCGAGATTTTCAAATCTCAAACATTTCTTTCTTCCATACACCAATCTTTCGGAGTTGATGATCTATGGACAAATTTCCTTCTCAATGGAAGTCTCTGCCTCCACTCTAGAATTTTGACCTTTCAACCAGATCAATGGTTCTACATCCCCTTTATCGATCAATGGTCGAGATCTCCTTTGAGTCTCTGGACTTCTAAAATCTCAAATATCAAACTTACGCTTTGGATCAGACGGACCTAATTCACTTCAGATGATCCAATGCTTGAGGTCTTCTTCAGATGATCTGATAACTGAGATTTACTTCAGACTATCCGATGGTCGAGAATGTATTTCAGATCTCCAGATCTCCAGACTTCAGAGATTTCAAATCTCAAACTAACTCTCTGGATCATATGGACCAGATGCACTTCGTACAATCTGACGCTTGATATCTTCTTCAGACGATCTGATGGCTGAGATTTACTTCGAATGATCCGACGATCGAGAATGTATTTTGACTCTCCAGCTCTCCAGACTTCAGAGATTTCAAATCTCAAACTGAAATTCTCAAAGTGATTTCTCCGGAGCTTAACCTCCTCCCATATTTAGACCCGGAATGAATTATGTTCGTTGGATCAAGGTCTTAGATCAACGACTCGATCTATCTACGATGCAACTTTCCTTTGGATTAAATCCAAGGGCTCTCCATATTTGCTTATCATATATTTACATTTAATTTGATATGACGGCTAACGAATATTCGAGTGATCGAGATCTCATATCTCAACCCTTGGTTATCTTGTCCTTCCACTTAAGGTGATGCAACGATCATTGCATTTTCTCCAAATCCAATGGTCCTTATTCATTTCGTATTTTTGGGCTTTGGGTAATTCAAATTTCAAGTTGCTAATTCTTTTGAAGTGATATTTCCCGAACAATAACCTCCTCGCAAATTTTGACGTGAACCAAATGTTGTTCGTCGATCATGTTATTAGATCGATGGCTCAATCTATATTTGATGTTGCTATTCTAGATTATCCTATCCTTCCATTAATTCAATTTGATGGTTGAAGGAAAATTGGATGATTGATATCTCAGATCTTTCAGCTTGTCCTGTCCTTCCACTCAAAAGTGATCCAACGGCTATTGGGTATTCAAGTATTCAAATTCTCAATGGCCCTAGTTTGTCTTGTGGATATTTTGATCTTGATCACGTTTCTGTACAACACTTTTTGTTCTGAGCTTTGATCTTTGCATACTGTTCGCTTCTCCTCCTGATATTATGTTGGTCATGTTTTCCATCATCACTGATGTTCTTTCCATCAATGACAAGCACACTCTTCCCGTAAAACATGCCAAAAATATCCCCCCTTTGGCATTGATGGAAACCCTAAAATGCTGCACTATTCTGCTTAGACCTCCCACTGTAGCATCCAGACCGCACATTTTTCTCCCCCTTTGACGTAAATTTCAAAGAAAACAATCTCCCCCTGAGTTGTTGCAGTACTTTTCGGAGGTATTAGATATTCAACCAACACATACTCCCCCTAATAGGATGGACTCTCTTAGGTGAGATAAGGGATGACACCCAGCTTCTGACGAAGATATTCAAATGGTTTCTTGGCTAGGGGTTTAGTAGAGATGTCTTCAATTTGTTCTATGGAAGGTGTTGGAACACTTATAAATTTCTGAACTTTAGTCTTTCAATAAATCCTGTTTCCATTTAAAATAAAATAACGCGTTCTTGATTCTCGTCGTTGATGAAATATTCCATCAAATCAAATGATTCTAATATCTTATAAGTTATGGAGCCACCTACTTGTTAAAGAGTCAAATCTCTATAGAATACTTCAAAATTTTGGGTTTCATAGTTTCATAGTTTAGGCATTTCAACATGCCTCACTTCCAAAGTCCCGATACGTGAAAAGAGTTCAAAAGATCCAAGTCACCACACATGTATACCCCTTAATATATGACTTATCTTTCCAGAAATGACTTGTCGGGTTTTTTAAATGAAGTTAATTGACCAAACGAATGAAGAAATAAATACTTAAAAAGAAACTAAAAAACCAATCAGAAAATCAAATAATAGTTTCACGATTTCAGGAATCGTGTATTCACCATCTGTCGTATCACCAATATCCCAAAGCCCGAACTCCTGAAATGTATTAAGCGTTAAGTCGGGTTAATTAAGGATTAAAAACTATTAACGATTAAATAATTACATCACGATTTTGTGTTTCGGGGATCCTATATCGAGCGACTATCAATATCTCAAAATATGAAACCCCGAAATATTTGAGGTTAAACATGATTATTTAAAACGATTAAACATGATTAAAATTAATTAATCACATTGTGATTTCACGTTTCAGAAATCACATCTTGAAGTGTTATAGGATATCCCGAGATTCGAAATTTTGAAATTCACTTAACGTTAAGTGTGATTAACTGATGCATTAATGAAAATTATCTTGTGATTAATCTTTCACTGAATCATAATGCAGATAAATTCAAATTTCATCTATGCTTTTCCCGATCATGAACCACCAGACGTTAATGGAATTAATAATGAATCTATGAAAACCATTTCAAATAATATCTCGGAACCCTGCATAAATCTTTTCCATTAAGGACAATAAATACATTGTCAGTGAAGGAATGCATAAGTTGATACTCTTAAGGTGAAAAATATATTGAAGTTTGAACTCTATTTGTGTTTTCACAAAATATCAAGATTAACGAGATAACAAGTTTTTGCATTTTCTGTGACAGGTAATACTGTGTTGGGATTACTACTATCATGGCTCCATGAAAAATGGTTAAAGGGATTGGTGAAAGTTTGAGACAGAAAACAGATGGATTTTCTGACACTTCACCTAGAAGCATAGACACCATTAAATCCTAGACACAGGAATTCAATATTCTACAGCATGAATTGGTCAACTGCCCAGATGATTCAGGTGACGGAGAGATGGATACCCTAGATACCAAACACAAAAATGTCGCTCAATCATAGCTACATAATATAGAAACAAGGCTTATTATTCTTCCTTACAATGGTATGATTGGTTGGGCGTTGGAAAATGTTGATATCCCGACCATGACCATCTTCAATTCAAAAAAGGTCGTAGTCGGGTCTTTCCGGCCAGAACATTTACATGTAATGTACAAATTTTCTCCAGCACCGAATTTCATTTACAATGCCGAATTCCTAAGGGACTTTGACAAGAAGGAATCCACCTAATATGGAAGAAACATGCCCGACTTAATTAAGGATTGGTGCTCTCACCCTGAGAAGTTCAAAGCCGAATCCCATGGCATATACCCAGTTTCCACACTAGAGCTTCACATGATGTATGTAGCAATGATGATGTGTAAACTCTATGGGAGGGAAAACGCAACCCATTTTTCATTACCGTCGGTGCCTATTTTGAAACCAGTAGTAGAAGGGTATTCTTTTGATTGGGCCAAGATGTTGTCAGACAACTTGGTTAGAGAGATTACAGAATATAAATCACTGAAAGCCAGGGGGAAACCTACCCCATTTTTCATGTCGGCTTACATCATGGACATTGTATGTTTTATGACACTTTTTCCTCTAATGGGATGGAACTAGACTCCAGCTAGTGTCAAGCCCATACATGTTTATCATTTAAAACTTTGGGAATATAAAGAAAAATATTTCTTCTAAGAAATCTGCAACTGGTTGGTTGCGTCGATGCATACCACTATATATGGTTTCTCACCTCCCAGGATTTCTAACAAAATAGTGAATAATCTATGCAAGATAGCTTACTGGTACATTGAAGAGCATTTCTCCTATATTAGGGTTTTCATTTGTTCAGTTCCTCCACATGATATGCTTGAATTTTTACCAGATCAATTTGTGTGTCACGAAGTAGCACATCAAACTGTGCATGGGGGAATTAGTAAGGAGCTAAAAGAAGTACAGAAAAGGGTATGGCCCACCTTTCCCATGCAGATTGGTATGTTTTCTCTATTGTATTTCAGCCACTCGAAAGTAGAAGACGTGGCCCTGGAAGAAATCAAGATGGTAAATATCAAATTAAAGAAGCATGATTCGCAGAAGGTCATAGGTAATCACATGGACCTCTATAATTTGGAAAGATATGAACATGAATATTCTCCTCAAGATGAAATATTTCGAGGAGTAAGGTCCTATCAAAATGTCTTGAGTCAATTTCAAGCTTTGGATCCAGATAGATTAGTCGAGTTTTATAACTTCCAGAAGCACCGAAGAAATGGCCTTCCCAAAGTATTGCAGGGAGAAACCCAGACACCTCCAGCTGCACAAAGAATTGAGCCCCCCAGCGCTGAAACAGGGAACCCCAGTGGACAGGATGCTCAAGAAAATATGGAGAAAACTAAGGCTTCGATTCACATGGAAGACATTGTGTTGAAAAACCCAGTAGGTGATCAAGTTGAACCTCAGGTTGAAGCGTCGATAAAAAGGGGGGAAGAACAAACATCATTCACACCAGACAAGTCATCTATTGACATAGCTGGGAAATAGCCGTCCACAAATATCGACAACCCCATTCAAACTATCATGCCGATACAGTCCAGTAGAGGGAACCCTAGTGCCAAATTGGTATTCATAGAGGATATCATGCCTATTTTGGTAGAAGAGATTCCCCCTTCCAACATATTCTTTAGTAAGAATAGAAAGGTTGTAGTAAAAAGAGAAATATATTAGAGGGAGGGTGTGCCTATCAAGAGGCATAGAGTACTGTATGATGGACAGGCCCAAGAAGAAATAGATTTCTCTATGGACGCAGCAGATTCATTAAGATCCTTTGCCACTGTAAACCAGTTTTCGGTGGGAAACCTGAAGGAAACGTTGAAACAGAAGGATCTACTGGTGAGGCAATTGCAGGACAAAATAAAGATTATAGAGAAGGGAGTCAGGAGTGATATGACTAAAGGATTTGAGAATATTAGATCCCACGACCAACAGGAAATTCAACAGCTCAAGATCAACCTTGATGACATGCAGAGAAATTCACACGCAAGCCAGGAATTGGTAAAACAGTTGCAGGTGAAAATAATCTCGACCGAAAAAGTAGTGGACATATCAGACTTTCAAGCCCAAGATTTATAGGTACACAAGAAGTTGGGATCATCCCAACGAAGCCTTTTGACTAAAATAGAAGGAATTCAAGACTATTATCGATTGGCAGAACGCTCTTTAGATGATATTTGCGTAAACAAGAAGGAGGCCACTGCATCTAGAGTGAAATTCCAGGAGGTTTTCCTATCATCAACAAAGGAGGAAGTTGCTAGGGCCACCCGATTATCCCTCTCAGAACAAACCCGAGGAGATATAATACTTAAGAAATGGGAGGCTAATATAGTTGAAAGTAAAAGATTGGCAAGGGAGGTGAAAAGATCCTATGAAGAAACATTCTATGTTATTGACAAAGAGTCACTATACGTGGGAAGAGACAATATCTCAGAGGTCCTGTGACAAATTGATATGACAAAAAATCAATCTAATTTCAAGGAAAGTATGGAAGAAGCTCGAGCCGAAATTTTACAATTGAAACAAGTTGACCTTACTCTGATGAATAAATGGATAGTCAACCCTAGATTAAGACTACAGTCTCTATCTCTATAAGCTAGGAGGGTGGAATATAAGATTCCTCATATAGAAAGGAATTTGTATACCTTTGAGGCAAATGATACCATAGAGTCCTCCATTCTAGTGGTGCAATTTGTGGGTAGATGCATTTAGTGCGTTGAGAAAGGGAAAGATGACATATCTGGAAACAAATGATTCACATGTCATATTCAAAAGCCAGTTGTTTTCTGAGTTGGAGTACGCAAAGAAGGAATGTCTCTGCCAACAGACAAGATACAAAAATTTGCAGATGAAGCGTTTCAAATTTCACATTTTATAATTTTTACTATTTTAGAAATCAGGAGAATTCCAACCTCTTAGGGTTGAAAACCTTTTGTATAAATACATATTTTGAAGATTAAACAAAGGCTTCTTCTTTCCTTATTGTAGCTAAGAAAACTCATCCTTTGTGCGTATTAATACAAGTGCAGACAAGGATTCCAAATTTTTTGCAGTTTGAGTTATGTGCTCTCTTTGTATTCCATACTTATAGTTTTCTTTATGTTACTCCTTGATAAGTGAGTGGTTTCAACTTAGTACAACATCTATTGTATTCACATTTTATCAGATATTTGATAAGGAAGCAAATTTTCCTCTTTATTTTCTATTAGTAAATACAATACCTGCAAGCTACTTGGATCACTATATCTTATGTCCTTTCAAGGGTGCATTTCACATTTTTTCTACTATGATCAAGGTAATATTTATCTTTCATTGATACCTCATTTTTTTCAATAGTTTTGTAAGTTCCCCCCCATATCTCTTTATTTTATTAATTGACTCAGACGACAAAACACAGCCCTTGTCCTATTCTGTTATTAATTTCGTTTGAGGATTTACTCTTATATAATCAATGAAAGAAAAAACACCTTCTAAAGGATTCATTAAATTCATCATTTTTGACATTATTCTTTGAGCCTTAAGTTTAATCGCAGGAACAACATATTTTTTGCGTTGGTGTTGGGGATGAAGAAACGAAGTTATTTTTCCCTAGGAGAACGACATTGTAAGTTTCTCTCTTTGATAGTGAACAAAGATTGAATACATTTATAAGGCCAATTTTTATTTTTCACTTGGTGACTCCACTTTAGAAAAATTGGCATTTAGTAGAAACAATACCAGGAAGAACCCAGACGACCAGTAAACTACGTCTGTAGACGATCCTGAAAAACTATTAAAACCAAGGGGATACCTCAACCAGACTGTTTCATCCACAAGTAAGGTTTATCAACCCAAAACTACAAAATCTAATGCTAAGGGTCCACTTGAACAGTTAACTCCGCAAAAAGATTCCACCCAAATCCATTTCGAAGAAACATCAACTGATAAACTCGAAATCGAAATCATAAACCCCGACTTAGTTTTTGTAACAAACCCCTTACAGTTTTACCCGAGATAAAAGTCGAGACCGATTCGACTGACCCCTTTTCTAGTAAAGGTAAAAGACATGTCTTGATACCTTCTCTTATTGATATCGCTCTAGTCCCCAAAATAAAGGTTACAGCTCCCCAAAGATTTGAAGAATACATCCTACACTTTGATTCAACTTTGGTTGGTTCTCCTGTTTATATATCCTACAAATTAGAAGAACCTAGCCCTCATTTCTCTTTTCCCCCCTTTTCATATGTTCTATCTCCTAACGGTTCCTTTCCAGAACCTCTTTCAATTCATCCTGAGGTAGTCGAAAGTTCCCTACAATATTTTGAAAATCCTCTCTACAATATCCAAGTTTCCTCCCCTAGATTATCAATGGTTGTGGTCGAAGGAGGTGGTGTCGTAGGTGGTGCTGGAGGTGGAGGGGGTGGAGGAGGGATTGGTGTTGGAGGGGAAGGATGAGGTGGTTACGAACCACCCCCAACCCCTATAATTTTCGCCAAAGTAGTTACTAGGTATGATTTTTTAGTCCTCCTGGTTCCCCTTCACGATTTCCTCGAAAACTACATGAAAAACCTACCAAAGTTTATAGGAGAAGGAGACTTAATAGCCACGGAACACATCAATTTTTTCGACCAATTCACTGATATCCTTGGCCTTGAACACGAGGATTTTTATTTGAGGCTCCTAATTCAAAATTTTGAAGGGAATGTTAGAACGTGGTTCCGAGGGCTACCGACAGGTTCCATAAGAACTTACGATGAGTTAGAAAATGTCTTCCTGAGACAATGGAATGAGAGGAAATATCACCTTTATTGTTTAACTGAGTTCAGAGCTCTAAGAAAGAAAATTTCAGAAACAGTTCTCGAATTCACTCAGATATTTAATAAATTATATAATAAAATTCAAGCTGAGGTTAAACCTTCCCAACCTGCAATAAAAGTATGACTTTCACAGGGGATTTTGAGCTAGACTTTTCCCTACTTTTGAGGGAAAGGATATCTTCCGACCTCACAATAATGTAGGACTATGCTATAGAAATAAAATCGAATATGATGGAATCAGTAAAGTTAAAAGCTAAAATCGAAATGGGAAATAAAGAGACCAGACGATTCAGAGAACAAGGAGAACCCTCCGGATCTGGAAAGTCCGCAGAAGATAAAATGGACAACATAGATAAAATAATAAAATAATTATCCAACAAGATATCCATAATGGAATTACACMAGGATAAACCTGATCCTTTTTCTAGGAGAGACTTCAAAAGGAATCCCAATCCATAGACYSATCAAAGGYCRRTAAAAAATGAGRATCAGAAAATCAAAGCCCCTTTTAAAACACAAAACTTTATGGAAAGTGATGATACACAAGACTTTGAGGGGTTTGATGAAGATATATATAACCTCAGTGATAATGATCAAGAACCTCGCTTGACTAGACAATATTACCAAATATATTTGTACGAAGAACCCTTGTTTGGAAATGAGGAAAACATAAATAATCTGGGATATTTTGAATATCAAGGAATTGTCGACACTATAATGGACGAACTGCAACAGAAGTATAATTTAATGCCTAGAAATAAAAAATTTACAACTGATCCACTGAAAAATATCTTGTCAAGAAACAAAACGAATAAGGAATCTCAACCATCTGCTGAAACACAAGCTGCTAAAACAAAGACAGTTGAATCGCAAGATGCTAAAATGAAAATAGTTGAAACGCAAATGGATAAAACAAGGACTGTCGAAACAAAAGAAACATAGACTAATAGGCTAGAAAAGAAAGAAACAAAGATCCCAACCAGTGAAGCCTAAAATACGATTGGAAGTTTCAATCTAGAAAATGAAATTAATAAAATCAAAATTCCGGTACCTCTGGTTGAATTGGCTAAAAATTCGACGTATAGAAAACAAATTGCCAAAATGATAAATTTATCATATATTGAAATTCATGCAGATACCATTAATTTAGAAGATGACATCCCTACTATAATGTTTGGTTCACATATTGAAAATGACAAATGTCTTGTCGCTCCTTTTTATATTATGCTGACTGTGCATGATCACCTATTACATAATTGTATGTTGGATTCTGGAGCCTCCCATAACTTAATGCCCAAAGTTATTATGG